>SKCR01015806.1:0-178644 GCA_019454045.1 Zanthoxylum bungeanum
TTTGAAACTTACTGCTTAAGTATTTTCCATTATGGCCTTACCGTGGCGGAATAATACTATAGCCGATCTGTTTTTCTATTTCGTGTCGAAACTCTGATGTTTCTGATTTGTGTTCTTCAAAAGAAACACATAACCATAACGTGATGCTACATCCGTCAAGGTCACGAAATATTCATGTTCACATCTACCCTAGCTAGATATGGGCCCATTAACTTCACCATGAATAGGGCTAACAGATCGTGTGCCTTTTCACTATTACCAAGTAAATAGTATTTTAGGTACTTTACCTAATAAACTAGATTCGCAGACCTTATTTGAATAGTCAAATCAGTCCTAGTACCCACTCTTCAAAAGTGTGGATATACGAGTCTCGTTTAATTGTGTCCCAGACAACAATGCCACAAATAAGTCTCTATTGATCAAATCAATTTGAGCTATTTATTTGTCATTTTATATGTTTGTTTTATTATATCAATATAAATTCTGTTATTCACATCTAATGTGTTTATCTCAGTATCATCTTTATATAATAAAACACTTTAGTGTCCTAGAATATAAAGGTTTATCCGCAACGGATTAAACACTGATATAGAGATAATGTCTCTAGTCAAACTAGTTACATTATAACAGTTCCTAATTTAAGTACATACCCTAATGGTAGATATGTCAATTATCTTTTCAATATTTCACAAACCTTTGGCCAAGCCTTGGGTTTCGGAATATCGAAACGATGTGCACCTTGTGTAACACGCAATTGCAAATTTTGACTTTACATGAATAGTCAATTAATTCTCCAAGAATTATAAATTGCAATTTTAATACTTCTTAAATCCAAAATTAGATTTATGACAAGTATATTAAATTAAGCATTAAAGTCATCATCAAAAAAATCTTCCAAAGATTTTATGCTCTACTTATCTTGCTTAATTTGGGCTTAAGGTATAATGAGTTATTTTATCAAATAAAGTAACCTATTATTTATTCCCAATTTGAAAATTAAATCATTTAAAAATATTTTAATCCCAGATTATATTTTAAATATCCAACTTTTCAATTCTTTCTTGATTTTAATAGTCCAACTATTTAATCAATTTAATAAAGTACTATTTATTATAATGATTACAATAATCCAATTATTTAATCAACTATAATTTTAATATTGATTACTATAATCTAATTATAAAATCAACTATCATTTTAATTCAATTATATTGATTACTATAATCCAATTATAAAATCAACTATATATTGAATGAGTTTGTATATTCCAACTATATATATATTTAAAACAACAAAATATTAGTCCAACTAATACTTTTGATTAATATGACGAGTAAAATATAGATGAGCGCGTTTAGCGAGTATTCGAACGAATGTTGCAAATTCAATACTTGCCTCCCACTATTTTTCGTCGAGCCTCTAACCCTCTGTTGAGTACTCGGGAAACCGTGTTTCCTAGTGGGCTAGGATCCCGTTAAATATCACACAATCTTGACTTTGGCCAACAAATTGTATGATAATTAACTAGGTAGATCTCGAAGATCAATTGGATCTAATCCAACTCCTAGATCCAGTAGGTGGACATCCAAGTCCCAAACATATATCTTATATATGTCTATACATCGAATGTATATACCTAACCTTTTTCCTCTGAATCAACTAGGCCTTGGCTTTGGCACAACAAACCTAGTGATCCCAGTCAAGCTCGGACCCATTGACATGGAAGCTTCGTAATCAATGTCAATGGACAAGAAGTGGTCTTGACTTTGGCCAACAAACCACAACTTGGACACGACACCGATATGGAACAAAGCCTCGTAATTCAAGCACATCTTCGAAGGACAAGGGCTTGACTTTGGCCAACAACCCCTGCCAATCTCGGATCTTGAGTAAGAATCACTCAATGGAAGGAAAATAAACGCTTGATATTTAACGAGGGTTTTTCGCGTGCAAATTGGCTACCAATTTAATTATCTTTATTAAGGTCTCATCATCATACACCCTTAAACATGCATTCTAAATACATAATAAAGCGAGTATGAAATAAAATAATAATGATATGCGGATGGATACTTAACACATTGATCCTAGATCAAATCTCTCCCTTTCTCTCACTCAAGCTAGCACTTGTACTACTTCTACCCGTTACACTACACTTCTAAAGAAACCTCATATACATAGAGGGGAATAGGTGAGAAGAGAATACAAAGAGAAAGTAGGTGATAAGGCTGGACACGCAGGTCCAATTTAATAAATCGAATTTATTACAATAATTTCTAAAATTGCCCACCCGACTAATATCCATCCGATATACATTATTCATTCAACACAACCACGTATTCACACACACATAAGCATGCTATCAATCAATCTAATCAAATTAATTAATCTGATAATTAAGTGATCATCCAATGTTCAAACAACGATTTGATTTTGTTCGAGTCAAACTCGTTTTGTTGCAAATAAGTACTTAAAGTACGAATTCATGAATTAAATTAAACTACATCATTAAATCTAATTTAAATGTATTTAATACTAATTCACTATTCAATTCTAAATTAAATATTACACCTTTATTAATAAACCTTTTACGATTTAAATTCCAAATTTAATCGTAACGCGTCTCAAAGACCGATTAATATCCAATATTAATTCAATTAAAGTCCAATGGGCTTTTAATTGATTTCTTAAGGCGTGGACTTTTGGTCAACTCGGGTCAAACCGATAACCAAAGTCCAATCCGGGATTTACCCCATAAGCCCATAAATCAATCTTGGCCCATTAGGCCCAATTGAACTTTAAAGGTTCATTAAGTCGCATTTGGGCTTTATGGTCAAGGTTTTGGGCCCAATTGGATCCAATCCATTTGGCCTAAACCAAACTTGATAAAATCAAGCCCAATAGGCCCAATTACAATTTAAAGTCCAATTTCCAAAATTAGGCCCAATTAATTAAATATGACAAAATCCAATTTCATATTCAATTAAAATAAAGTGTATTACATGATTAATCAACTAAATCATATTTCTAAAACACCATATTAGTCCAATTAATCATGCTTAATTCATTATTACATGTCCAACATACAAATTGAAAAATCAAACCCATTTACATGCTACTAAGCTCTCGGCCAAGGAGGGATTTTGTGTCCGATTCGGTTTCAATCCAATCGAACCTACAATCGACATTAAATCACCATCCAATTTGATTACATACACATCCAATGTCATAAAATCAAATACCAAGACAATAAAGGGCATACACATTCGGCCAACACAAGGATTTGGGGTTTTTGTCCAATTCGAAATCCAATCCAATTCTATTCAAATTAACATCAACCTAAATGATTTCAACTCATCAAATGAATCATAAATCAAAAAATTCCAAGAATCCCAAATACATACACATTCGGCCAAGGTGATAATTTTTGGGGATTTTATGTTCAATTCAAAATTCAATCTAATTGACTTCAAATTAACATCATCCATCAACATTACAACCCATCCAATGAATCAAAATGAAAAATTCCAAATTTCCAAACACATCACACATTCGGCCAACACTTCCAATTTGGGCAAAATTGATCCAATCATATTTTGTTGAAATTGATCAAATCAATCTTCAATTAAAGATCATTTAAACATGCTCAATTAATCAATTTAACCAAATCATGCTCAAAATCAAAATACCCAATATTAGTCACATATTCGGCCAAGATGCAAAATTTGGGGAAAATAATTCTAAATCATTTTTCAACAAATTGGTCCAACCAAAATGAAATTAAACATGTTATAAGCATACTTAAACAACCAATTAACTCAAATCATGCTCAACAAACATTTACCCAAATTTTAAGCCCTAAAATTTCATGCTTGCAACATTAGCTCTTGATGCCATTGTTGGTAAAAATCTAAGGTCCCAAGATCAAATCAAGACATGAAATAATGCGTGAATACATCAACGGAGGTAGCGGAATACTCACATTGATCGGTTATGTCGATTTGAAGACGAATCAAGGCCAAAAACGTACTGCCTTGCTCACGCCACTGCAACAGTCCATGCTGCTCACTGTCTTGGCAGTTTCGGGTCTCAAAATGAAGCTCCAAACTCCATCGGATGAGTCCCGCCTCATGGTCGAACCTCCCTACCACCTTCGCAAGACTTGAAAGTGTGCTAGCACTTGATTTCTCACCATGAGAAACCACTCTTTGCTTCCTTTGTTCACGCCATTTCTGGTTCCAAACCAGTGAACAATTCCTTCATTTGGGCGTGAGAGAAGAGAGCATTTTGAGAGAGATAAAATTGTGTTTTTGTTTTTTTTTTAAAATGATTTACCAAAAAACAATTTATATTTATGCCAAAAAAATTTATTAAATTAATAATAAATTTATGACACAAATCATGCAATGGCTTAGAGTGTCAAACACTCAATTTCCATGCAATGACATTGAGTGCAATGTACACTATCTACATGCAATGCATTAGATTTAAATAATGCATAATATGACATGTGTCATGTGGGCCCCACACGTTTCCAAATGAAAGTGGGCCCACGTGCACTCACGCGTTCGGGTTCGATATTTCCGAAATACCGAGCTTACGTCGCGACGTTAATTCAATCGAATAATTGCGGCTAGCGAAATTATTATTATACGTCGCTAACGAATTAATTCTAAATTAACTCGTTTGCCCGAATTAAAATCTAATTTTAATTCCGCGTCGAAATCTAATTTCGTTAATATATCGAATATATTAATTTACCGATTAATTCCAAATTAATCGTTATCTCTCTCTAGACGATATTTATCTAGATAAAATATCTCCGTAATTAATCCTAGATTAATTTTCTCTCTCTCTTCTTTATAATCCCAGATTATTCAAGAGTGCGAGTTGTGCGTCATCGGTGGATTATCGGGAAGCGACCCATGAGATCCCCGGATAATCTGGCAGTAAATACGGTCGTCGGAGTATCTGAATCACGTACGTACCAAGTACTACGTTCTACTACCGATTTACGAGACAAGGTCGACTCCTAGCAAAGCACCAAGTCTACCTAATTCTCCGGACATATCCATTAAAGAATATTTAAGATCTGTATCAAGCGTAGTATACTAATGTATTGTGTATATCGGCCCAGTATCGGATAGTCACGTGCTAGGGCTGGGGCTGGATAAGTGTCTGCCCCGTCCGAAACACATATCGGATGTCTGGTAACTAGTCTCTATAATCGGATATTCATGACCTGGTCATAATATCACGATTGGATGCGCATCTCTTAAGAGCACTAATACCGTATCCTGCGTGACATCATCTCCACTATGACTGGAGTGATACTTCCGTCTTGACATCACATCCAATACACTACGATTCTCAATATACCCGGCATTGGCGTACACAGAACCGGTTAGAGTCCTAGACGACCTCAACTAAAGTATATCGATTGTCGTAAGCATTAGCGATGCAAGTCTCAGGTTAAGACTATACACACTACCTTGATTTCGGCCTCCCATAGACACCTAGTCATAATACCAATGGGATTCCGAAGGGTCTATCCAGAGCGAAGCTGTGTTTCCCATACCATCGGTGAAACACGACCTCCTATCGCACTTGCACAAGTATCCAATACTTATATATATGAGAACTATGCTATGCCGTTGTGCCCTCACAACGTGCACAAGTGCAATACTAGCCTATTCCGCATTATCGATGTCCAGTCTCGATAATACTACGGCTAGGGATATTTAATGATTAATCCTTCGTGGACTGATACTGTCTCATATCATCTCAATCCAGGAACTAATCATAGGGACCTCTCTTCATTTATATATCTATGGTGATCTAATCACAAATGACGAGAATGCAATTTCCTTGTTACATAGTTAATTTGCTACAGCAACACAATGATCTGTGCAAATAGTGACGCTATGGGTCATTTTGTCCAACAAAGCGTGGACCCATTGACCATGGAAGCTTCGTAATCAATGTCGTTGGACAAGAAGTGGTCTTGACTTTGCCAACAAACCACAACTTGGACAAGACACCAATATGGAACAAAGTCTCGTGATTCAAACACATCTTCGACGGACAAGGGCTTGACTTTGGCCAACAACCCATGCCAATCTAGGATCTTGAGTAAGAATCACTCAATGGAAGGAAAAAACGCATGATATTTGATGAGGGCTTTTCGCGTGCAAATTGGCTACCAATTTAATTATCTTTGTTTAGGTCTCATCATCATACACCCTTAAACATGCATTCTAAATACATAAAAAGCGCATATGAAATAAAATAATAATGATATGCGGATGGATACTTAACACATTGATCCTAGATCAAATCTCTCCCTTTCTCACTCAAGCTAGCACTTGTATTACTTCTACCCGTTACACTACACTTCTAAAGAAACCTCATTTACATTGAGGGGAATAGGTGAGAAGAGAATAGAAAGAGAATAGAGGTGATAAGGCTGGACACGCAGGTCCAATTTAATAAATCGAATTTATTACAACAATTTCCAAAATTGCCCCACCCGACTAATATCCATCCGATATACATTATTCATTCATCACAACCACGTATTCACATAAAAGCATGCTATCAATCTAATCAAATTAATTAATCTGATAATTATGTGATCATCCAATGTTCAAACAACGATTTGATTTTGCTCGAGTCAAACTCGTTTTGCGAATAAGTACTCAAAGTACGAATTCATGAATTAAATTAAACTACAACATTAAATCAAATTTAATATGTATTTAATACTAATTCACTATTCAATTCCAAATTAAATATTACACTTTATTTAATAAACCTTTAACGACTTAAATTCCAAATTTAATCGCTACGGGTCTCAAAACTCGATTAACGTCCAACGTTAGTTTAATTCAAGTCCAATGGGCTTTTAATTAATTTCTTTAAGGCGTGGGCTTCGGCAACCAAAGCCCAATCAAGGAGTAACCACATAAGCCCAGAAATCAATTTAGGCCCATTAGGCCCAATTAAACTTTAAAGGTTCATTAGTCGCATTTGGGCTTTATGGTAGTGGTTTTGGGCCCAATTGGATCCAATCCATTTGGCCTAAACCCATCTTGATAAAATCAAGCCCAATAAGCCCAATTACAACTTAATAAGCCCAAATCCAATTTAAAGGCCTAATTCATTAAATTACACAAATCCAATTTCGTAATTTAATTACCTAAAGTGCATTACATGATTAATCACACAAATCAATATTTCCAAAACATGAAATTAGTCCAATTAATCATGTTCATTATCATCATCACATGTCCAACACATAAATGAAAAAATCAAACCCATTACATGCTTTAAAGGTCTCGGCCAAGGAAGTATTTCATATCCGATTTGGTTTCAATCCAATCAAACCCACAATCGACATTAAATCAACATCCTAAATGATTTCCAACACATCCAATTGTTCAAAATCAAAATTACCAAGACATTAAAGGGCATATGGAATTCGGCCAACATATACATTTTGGGGATTTATGTTCAATTCAAAATTCAATCTAATTGACTTCAAATTAACATCATCCTTCATCATTATAACTCATCCAATGAATCAAAATGGAAAAATTCCATGGATTCCAAATTATACATACATTCGGCCAACACTCCAAATTTGGGGAAAATTGTTCCAAACACATTTTCTTGAAATTGATCAAATCAATCTTCAATACAACATATATTAAGCATGCTCAATCATCCAATTTCACAAAATCATGCTCAAATACAAAATACCTAATTTTAAGCCCTACATTTTCTTGCTTGAACCAATAGCTCTTGATGCCATTGTTAGGTTTTGTCTAGGTCCCAAGATCAAACAAGCAATGAAATACATGTGTGAATACATCAAATGAGGTAGCGGAATACTCACATCGATTGGTTGAGACGAATCGGCAACAAACGAAATTGATTTTTCCCTTGCAAAAACGCAACTGCAGTGCAGTCCACTGCCTTGACAGTTTCAGTTTTGAGTCAAGTTTTGAGCTTCGAATCTTCGTCAAATGATTCCCGACTCATGGGTGAACCTCCCTACCACCTTCGCAAGTCTCTCAGAGTGCTAGCTCTTCTTGATTTTGCCACAAAATCAAGCACATTGCTTCCCAAACTCACGCCCAAAATGAAGAAAACCAGTGAGCATTTTACTGCCCATTTGGGCGTGAATAATGAAAGAGAAAGAGAGGAGGGAAAGTGTGTATTTTTTGTTAAATGATTTCTAAAATCACTTTATATATTTTTCTCAAAAATATATTAAACAATTACTAATCAATTAATCAAAAATCAAAAGTAAATGCTTTACAACCACCAAACACTATTCCAACAACACACATCAACTATTCATTTTACTTTAATAAAGTGATGTGTGTATTTCAATCAATCAATCACATCAATCAATCACATCACTCAAAGTGACATTTGATTTGACGTTTGATGTGACTTGCGTTGCCGTACTCGAATTTGAAATACGAATGCGCTCGCAATCACACTCGGGCTCGGGTTCACTAATTCTCAATTAGCGAATTTTCCGTTGCGTCGTAATTAAATGATTACGCCTAGCGAATTCACTATTCACGTCGCTAACGAATTAATTATAAATTAATTCGTTCGCCCGAATTAAAATCTAATTTTAATTCCGCGTCGAAATCTAATTTCATTTAATATATCGAATATATTAATTTACCGATTAATTCCAAATTAATCATTTTCTCTCTTTAGACGATATTTTATCCTAGATAAAATATCTCCGTAATTAATCCTAGATTAATTTTCTCTCTCATCAAATTAATCCCAGATTAATAAATGTGTGAGTCATGCGTCATCGGTGGATCACTGGGAAGCGACCCATGAGATCCCCGGATATGTTGGCAGTAAATACGGTCGTCGGAGTATCCGAATCACGTACGTACCAAGTACTACGTTCTACCGATTTACGAGACAAGGTTGGCTTCTAGCAAAGCACCAAGCCTACACAATTCTCCGGACATATTCATCTAAGAATATTTAAGATCTATATCAAGCGTAGTATACTAAGTATTGTGTATATCGGCCCAGTATCGGATAGTCACGTGCTAGGGCTGAGGCTGGATAAGTGTCTGCCCCGTCCGAAGCACATGTCGGATGTCTGGTAACTAGTCTCTATAATCGGATATACATGACCTTGTCATAATATCCCGATGGCCGGCCAGCACTTAAGAGCACTAATACCATATCCTGCGTGACATCATCTCCACTATGACTGGAGTGATACTTCCGTCTTGACATCACACCCAATACTCTACGATTCTCAATATACCCAGCATTGGCGTACACAGAACCGGTTAGAGTCCTAGACGACCTCAACTAAAGTATATTGATTGTCGTAAGCATTAGCGGTGCAAGTCTCAGGTTAAGACCAAATACACCTACCCTGATGTCGAACTCCCATAGACACATAGTCATAATACCAATGGGATTCAGAGGGGTCTATCCAGAGTGAAGCTGTTTCTCGTACCATCGGTGAAACACAACCTTCTATCGCACTTGCATAAGTATCCAATACTTATATATATGAGAACTATGCCGTTGTGCCCTCACAACGCGCACAAGTGCAATACTAGCCTATTCCGCATTATCGATGTCCAGTCTCGATAATACTACGACTAGGGATATTTAATGATTAATCCTTCGTGGACTGATACTGTCTCATATCATCTCAATCCAGGAACTAATCATATGGACCTTTCTTCATTTATATATCTAAGGTGATCTAATCACAAATGATGATAGTGTAATTTCCTTGTCACATAGTTAATTTGTACAACAACACTATGATCTGTACAAATAGTGACGCTATGGGTCATATTATCCAACAGATAGCACAAATGAAGACAACTTCGAAACAACGATTCACTAATATCTGTGTGTTTTGTGGAACTAGCTCCAGAACTAAACTAGAATTTGTTGAGGGTGCAAGAGAATCGGGTAGAGTTATGGCAAACAGAAACATGCACTTAGTATATAACGGTGGCAATCTTGGATTGATAGGTTGTATTTCAAAAGCTGTATAATAAGGTGGCAGTCAAGTTTTAGGGATCATTCCAAAACCCTTAACAGAGGACAACATCATCGGAAAATCAAATAGAGAATAATGTATTGTCCCAGGTATGTCTGAAAGACTCACTGAAATGATCAATCATGCTGATGCTTTCATTGTTTTACCAAGTGGGCTAGGAACGTTGGAAGAAATATGCACAGTTGCGTCATGGGCAAACTTGATTATTCACCAAAAACCTATTGGGCTGTTTAATGTTAATGGATTTTTCGATTTTTTTTTGTATTTCTTAAATATGCCAAAAGAAATGGGTTTATTTCAAAACCGGTAAGAGATATTTTCCTAACTGCAAGAAAAACTGATGATTTAATTGACCAACTCTTAGCTTTTGAACCAAGAATCGACCTTATTATTTCCAAGTTGATCTGGTCTGGTAACGATCATGGAAAAAAGCGCAAAGTAAACCTGGACCTTAATCTGTACTCTTTAGTTGTAGCTATAACGGTCAATTCCACAATAACTAGCGGATATCTTCTAAACTCTACTTCTCTTTCTTTAAACATTGGGGACGATGTCTCATTTTGGTTGGGGGAGGGAATAGTTTACTAGATAATTTTTATGTTTAAAAAAAAATTACTTTGTTGTTATTTTGTGTGTAAGAATATATATCCATATATATATACACACAAACTAACAACAAATTTGTTTTCTAAACCAAGTGGAATTGTTGTTCAGAGGTGGCTGTGTAAGGAGTTTTCACTCCTGAGACGCATCTCAATATAATTCGTAACAAGTTATTTATTGTACTTTTCTTTTTAAATCATTTAAATTTGTGAATTCTCCATAACATTGATTAAATTTGATCTTTATATGCTCATCTGACAGATATTATCAACAACATGGTAACATATGATCATGGGTGGTAAGTGAAAATTCTATAATATTCAGTTTTCTAGTCTGTTGGAGGTCACACCTAAAGGCGGTGAAATTTATATATATACAAAAAATGGAGTTTAAATAAAGTTCATTTTTGTAGCCTTTTTAACTCGAGCAATTAAGTTCGTAAGAGTGTCTTGACACTTAGTACCCTTAGGCCAACTGGTCTGGGAATTACTGGCCCAAAGCTCGTTACAAGGGTTAAAAAGAAAGCTTAAGGGACCGGACACCTTTTTTCTGAGATCCGAGCAATTAAGTCAGTAGGGGTGTCTTAACACCTAGTGCCCTAAAACAAACTGGTTTGGGAGTCACTGGCCCAAAGTTCGATACATGGATTGAAGATATATTTTGGATACTTTTTATCTGAGATCCGAGCAATTAATTTTGTAGGGGTGTCTTAACACCTAGTGCCCTAAAACCAACTGGTTTGGGAGTCCTGGCCCAAAGTTCGATACATGGATTGAAGATATGTTTATAAATAAACTTTCACTGCCAAAATGTGTAAACTCTAATATAATTTTAGGACAAAAATATTACTCTCTTTTCAACAAATACCTGTGATATTATGGGCACAATATATTGAGTAATGCCTTGTTTTATGAGTATATGGAAGAATGGTAAAAAATTTTAGGAGAAGTCATATATTTGATCGTTTAGAAAGAAAGAAAACAAATTGTTGACTTAGATAAGAATTTTTCTTTTAGTGCATATTTATTATACGTTAAGTTAATCATTTTACACTTATAGTTTCACTAATCCCCTTAAATTGACACATTTGTGAAATAATATTTTAAGTTATGCTTTGAGTGTTTTTAATGTATTATTTTATGTTATTTGATAGGTAAAATACTGCTCGGAAGCTCGACAGGATAAACCAGACTTGAAAAAGAGCAAAAATGGAAATTCAGCTTCCGCGTTGCAACACGAAAATCATAGCGCGTCGCGACGTACCTAATAAAACAGAGACACCACCGGACGCGCTATTCTCTCACCACGTGTCTCCATCGTGGCACTCGCGTAGCGATGGGCCGACCAAAATCTGCCTATAAATTGAAGCGCCAAGCAGAAGAGATTTTTATACTTTCTTTCCTGATTCCTCTATAGATCTTGGAGAGATAGTGTCTTGTGTGTTTATTTACTTAAAGCTTTTTGTAATGTCTTTTTCTTTCAGTAATAAAATTACGAGTATGTTTAATTACAAAATGAGTAGCTAATTTCTTTTTTGTTGGGGTAATGGTGAAGCTTTTATAATGAAAACTTAGATTAAACTCACTTCTATTATAATAAATAGATTGAAATCTAATGATTAAAATTAGATTTATATCTAGATTAATTATTGACAATCTTTATACCGCCTTATGGCTAATTTTATCATGCTATACCTAGCCTATATGCTAGTTGTAATTTTATCTTCTAACTCCTACTATTCTACCGCACCTTTATGGCTGGTTTTATCTCTCTCTACCGCCTTTATGGATGGTTTTATCTTGCTACCACCTATATGGATGGTTTTATACATTTTGGCATAATTAAGTACCTTGGTAGGACTTGTTTAGACAAATGGTATCACCGGTTTTATGTTTTTGGCATACTTAGTACCTAGGCAGGACATGTTATTGACAAAAATGACTACCGCCTTTATGACTGGTTTTATATATTAATTAATTCCTGAGATAAATTAAATGGGTAACAAGGACAATTTATATATTATAGTTAAGCGAGATTTCTAAGTTCAAAAGATTAAAAGTGGATCCCCTAACTCCAGCATTTCATTTTATTATTGTATTTTTAAATCTAAAAGTCTCCAACTACTTCAACAAATCAAACTTTTCTTTTTCGCATTGCTCATCATTATATTTTTCTAAATCTCTTCCTTATGGATCGATCCCGAACTTACCAGGTTATTTTATTACTTTGACACTCTTACACTTGGGAGTAAAATACCACTTTTTGAGCGTGTCATTGACAATTAGGATTTCCTTCAAGTATTTTAGTTTAATTAGATTTCCTTATTTTAGTTAACTTTGGATTTTACATGGGCCTATTCAAAGACGTCTTTATCTTGTAATTCTTAAGATGAAATTTTGAATAAAGAATAACCATTGGATTTTATCACCCAAGTGTGTGAGAGTGGGTTCTTTCTTGGTTCTTGACTGAACCAGTATAAAAAAATTATCAAATGAGGTTGTTGTCCTTTATGGCGTTCAAGTAATTAGGGGTCTATGAGGCCCTATCTTCACGGGTTTCTAATCTTTAAACCTGTGTTTGGAATTACTTAGAGTGAGATTCTAATCTCGTGTGCGTTTTTTTCTTGCAAGATTTGCATCAGCCCAAGTCTTACTCTAGCCTAATAAAAACCCTAAGCTTATCTACCTAAACAAAGCTCAATTAGAAGAATTTCAAAAAATGACATGTAAGTACATTAAAATCAAGCCCATTACACATATTAGGTTTTTTATAAATGAATATTAACTAATTAACACAAAGTCCAATTAGATCAGACCATATGCCACTCGAAATAAGCTCAACAAAGTCTTGAATTATGCTAATTTGAAGAGGCTGAAGAAGCTCAATATGGATAACATCACTTAGTACCTATAGATTCTTGTGGGATTTCGCTAGCTAGGGTAATACACTGGTTGTTTAACTCCTTGATTAGTAGTTCGACATTGAACTTGAGGCACAAGACAAGTAAGTATGAGCAGATGGACAAAAAGGAATTTATCTTTCGCAGAAGATGTCATATCAATAATAAAATATGTAGTACGATTGATTATTAGTATAGGGAGTCATAAAAATTTAGCTAGTACTTATTTTTTGAAAAAAATAGGATTGTCATTGCTACCTCTTGATAAACCTTATAAGTGGATGAGTGATTTTGGAGAGGTCGATGTTGATAAGCAAACGGTGGTAAGTTTTACAATGGGAAGTGTAACACTTGATAATCTCGATGACTATTACACTATGGGACGCATAACATGATATAAATCATGTCAAACATGTATACACTCATGAAATGACTTTTTGATATCCGACGAATTTGTCGCAGTTCCGATATGAAACTCATTCCAAGATTAAATCCGAACAGCCCGTGGTATTTGGGCCTTAACCGTTTCTTACGATCTTTGATTTTTATGAACTTTATATCAACGAAAATCTAAAACCGAGACCTACAACTTCCGCATTGCCAAATTCAAATCAGAAATAGGTCAAAAATGCAACTCAAAAATTTAGATGAATAGTATTCGATGACCCATCTAGATAATTCTCAAATGTTCTCAAAATTTCTGATTTTTTTCATAAAAACATTCACAAATTATTCATTTCAGCCCCTAGTATAAATATGGCCACTATTCATTCATCTCCAAAATGAAGGAAGAAGAGGAAGAAACGTGAGAGAGGGAGAGAAAGAAAGCGAGAAGAAGAAAGTGAAGGAGGGCCATTTTCCTTATCAAAAATAAGGAAAAAAACAAGTGCAAAACAAACCACAACAAGTTAGAAATGAAGAATATCAAGCCTAGAACACTTGAATGGTAAAGGAAATCAAGTAAGATAAGATCGTTGCAGGAACTACAATCTCCTACACCGAAGTAAAATAATGTCAGCCAGATTTCAAATCTATGAGTGAACCATTTTCTCAAGTTGTATTTACTTATGTTTTTGAATCAAAACTTAATTTTGAGCACTTAGGGCGTTAGCCAAGATTTCTTTCTATTGTGTTTTTGGAAGATAAAGTTTTTAGAAAAAAAAAATGATTTTCAAAGCTTGAGTTTTAGGATTTTTCGAGGCATAGGGAAAAAGCCCACATCAGTTGTAACTTGACTCAGATATGAAATTTATGGTTACTGGAATTGACGGACATGATATGTGCACATGTAGAGCAGGACTAGGGGATGGCAATACATAACGCCTCTAAGCCATAGATTCAGAGACATGATAATGGCATGCATTGGGGGATGGCGATACGTAACGCTTCAATGGCATGGATTTGCACACCTGGCTCGAGTTCAATGGCTTATTGGACAGCGATATGTAATGCCCCAAAACCATTAGTTTAGGTGTATAAGGGGATGGCGATACGTAACGGCCCCATGCGTTAGGTTTTCTACAGATACTCAGAGACATGGTTTTCAAAATGATGACTTGTAAAAGAGTTTTCAAGAGAAACAGTTTTATGAGAATTTAGAAACTTTCAGACAAAAAATAATTTCAGAAAGATTTTCCATAAAGAGAAATACTTTCAGATAAGAAAAGAGATATCAGAAAAGATGATTTCCTTGAAATAGATTTGGTTTTAAAATCACGGATTTTTAATAAGCATTTCAGTTTCATTTTCGACTGTCCACTCACTAGGTCATTCAAACAATCTAACCCATCACTCCTAGTATATTTGTTTTGCAGGTTACTCGGAGAACGAGCTCAAGAGGATGGATACTGATGGTAGTCACTGGAGGGATTGAGTCCACCAGGTCGAGTTAGAGCTGCATTTCAATTAGAGTCTACGAAAAGCCATGTGTCATACATTTGGTATAGTTGAGATTGTCTATATAATTAGTCAATGTGTCCAGAGACAGAATTGTACAGAAAAGTAATGTTGAGTAAATAATGATGAAATTTATATTGCATCTTTTATGGTGATTATTGAGTTGGGAAATTGACCCACATATGAGTTTTGTTTGAAATGAAATCAGTAGTGTTGTTCAGAGTCAAAATTCGGAGGCTCATGGGGATAATACGGCCTATTTCCTGCCGGTAGTATCTCCGGAAATGAGATGGTACAAAGATGGTATCAGATCATGGTTTAGGGAGTCAGTGACTGCAGTGGGCAGAGTGTTGGGGTCTTGTATACGTAGTATGCCTGGGGTACTAGTATGCGAGGCACTACCTCTCTAGTATCTTATCCTCGAGTACGTCTTCAAGTTCTATATTCAGATTAGTAAGAATTCCTAAGCTATTAGAATTTTCCTCCTAATGAAAGTAACTATATTCTTTGTTCAAGTTGAAAATCCTTCCGTAAATATCCTGAATTATTATCAGAAGTCCAAGACAAGTTATGAGAATAGATAGTAAGGTCCTGAGAATATTCACTTCAGGGAGTGGGAAGAGAAAGCTATAAGAAAGCAAGGTAAAATGCATTAGTGTTTAAGCAATCAGAGGTAATAAGAAACAGAGATATGGAAATCAGAGAGATAATAAGAAAATGCTAGAACTCATAGTAATAAAAGGGAATGTAGTAAACTTGGGCAAGAACTAATGTCTAGTGGACGCAAACAAGATTCTTTTCCTCCTTAGAAAAATTCTTTCAAGTGGATCCAATAAACCATGAGCATTCGTGTAGATAACAAGTTACCCGAATAGCAAGGAATAATTAGAAAGATAAAAGAAGCAAGAAATCAAGATTTGTCAAATAGTTTCCAATAGACGTGAAATGCCACAAAGGATGTAGGGATTCTAGACACCCCAAACCCAAACTCGTAAGAGATAGAGTGAATGAACGTCGTAAGGAAAAAAGATTAGTTGCCTCAACCAAAGAATCTGATGTAGATGAGGCCCTAAACTACCCAGATTTCGAATCTCGCAGTAATACCGATTAAAGAATTTATCCTGACAGAGCTTATCTCATACCTATCTTACATGAGTAATAGACTCCACCAGGACACAAAATACTCGAATAAGGACATCGACATTTGTGGAGACGTGAAGCTTCTACCTCATCCTTAACTAGCATATATAAAGATAACCATAAAGAATCTTGTCAATGGTGTATCCTAAGATAGAAATAAAATACATTGAAAGGTAGATCACTCATAAAAGAACTAGGGAAGTTTCTGAAGTTAGAAGAGAAAGAACCCGATACAAGTCAAGATGGCAATTGCAGTAATAGTAAGAACCTATAGATCAGACAAATGTTAGTAGGAATCTGTATGAGTTTAAAAAGGATAGATCTATGAGGTTGGAGGTACTTAGGAGTTATTAAGATTACCAGCATGAACAAGTAAGATTAAATGGCATAGTTGTAACATGTAGCGATAGTAGAGATCTAAAAAGTAACCATAAGAATGAATCGCCATTAGCTTCGGCAGCACGACTTAGAGCCAAGAGATAAGATATGAAAATACTAGAGAAGAACACGGTAAGTAACAAAGAGGTTCATAATAGACGGTAACATAGTTAACGTAGCTCAAGGATAGCAATGTAAGTGGAGACTTCAGAATGGTTAATAAAGTTTGAGAAATCTTAAGCCATGAAGTAGTCGATGTAGATCCCACAGAATAAATAGTAATTCTTTCTTCTAGAAGCCCGACTAACCATACTTGGAAAGCGTGTAGTCACCCCCAACGCAGAAGCCCAACAAGAAGTTGAACGAGTAAGGAAGGATATTGACGGGACAAATAGAAATTATAGGGTAGCAAGATAGTCAAACCAAGGAATTTGAGAGAACTTAGATAAAAATCATGAGATAGTAATAACTAGTATGAGACATAATAGTTTGAAATCACAAGTAAGCCAAACCAAATCTAGAAGTCATCGTAGAACTGAAAGCCTTTAAGGGTGTAAAGACTCAAAATGGTAAAGGAACCAGAAAGAACGATCCTTATAAATACGATATATGACTTATAAAGAGCTCCATTATACTAGGATGGAAGAACTAATATGAGAGTAGCATTCGAACCAAAAGTATTAATAAAGAGATGATGATGATGTAATTGATCGAAGTTGATGTAAATTTTTTAGAGAAAAAATGACTTAAGAGGGTTAAAAATCTAAGATAAGTTATGAATATTTTATGACCGTGAAGGTAAGAGTACACGATTGATAAAGCAAAGATTCTATACACCATCGAGAAATTTGAGTAATAGAGTGAGACTTGGGAAGGAAGAGTAACAAAGGAATACGGCAAGATTTTGGAATAGTAAGGAACTTAAAGGATTCCCAGTAAAAGATAGTATAAACAGTAGTTGAAAATAAAAATCAGGAGTAAAGTTAGAAGAGGTAATCTAGGAAGTTCCTATTGTTGGACAGTTATGACCCATAGCGTCACTATTTGTACAGATCATGGTGTTGTTGTACAAATTAACTATGTGACAAAGGAAATTGCTCTTTTATCATTTGTGATTAGATCACCAAGATGTATATAAATGATGAAAGGTCCATATGATTAGTTCCTGGATTGAGATTATATGAGACAATATCAATCCATGAAGGTTTAATCATTAAATATCCCTAGTCAGAGTATTATCGAGATTGGACATCGATAATGCGAAAAAGACTAGTATTACACTTGTGCGCGTTGTGAGGGCATAACGACATAGTTCTCATATATTTGGGTATAGGATACTCATGCAAGTGTAGTAGGAGGTTGTGTTTTACCGATGGTACGGAAAACAGCTTCACTCTGGATAGACCTCTCGGAATTCCATTGGTAGTATGACTATGTGTCTATGGAAGTCCGAATCAGGGTAGGTGTATTTGGTCTTAACCCGAGACTTGCACCGCTAATACTTGCGACAATCAATATACTTTGGTTTTGGTCGTCCAGGGCTTTAACAGGTTCTGTGTACGCCTCTTCTGGTTATATTGAGAATCGTAGTGTATTGGGTGTGATGTCGAGATGGAAGTATCACTCCAGTTATAGTGGAGATGATGATCACGTAGGATACGGAACTCGTTCTCTTATATGCTGCAGCTATTGGGATATTATGACTAGGTCATGTTTATCCGATTATAGAGACTAGTTACCAGAGATCCGATATGTGCTTCGTACGGGGCAGACACATTTCCAGCCTCAGGCCTTGCACGTGACATCTGATATTGGATCGAAATACGCAATACTACGTATACTACGCCTGATATAGATCATATATTCCTGTAAGGATATTTCTGGAGAATTGGGTAGGCATGGCGCTTTGCTAGAAGCCAACCTTGTCTTGTAAATCGGTACAAACGTAGTACTAGGTACGTACGTGTTCGGATAGTCCAACGACCAGATTTACTGCCAACATATCTGGGGATCTCATGGGTCTCTTCCCGAAGATTCACCGATGACGTATGACTCGTACTTTATTAATCTGGGATTAATTAATGATGAGAGAGAAAATTAATCTGGGATTAATTGCGGTATATTTTATCTGGGATAAAATATTATTTAAAGAGAGATAACGATTAATTTGGAATTAATCGATTAAAATAATATATTTGATATATTATAAGAAATTGGATTTCGACGTGGAATTATAATTAGATTTTAATTCGGTCGAATGTGAATAGTGATTTTGCTAGGCATAATTATTTAATTAAGTCGCAACGGAAAAATCGTTAATTTGGAATTAGCGAACCCGAGCTCGGGAGTGTTTGCGGACGCATTCGCATTTCGAATTAGAGTGCGGCCCACAAGTCACATCAAGCGTCAAATCACTTGTCACTTTGATTGATGTGACATCTTGTCACTTGATTGAGTGAATAGTGATGGCAGTTGATAGAAGTGGTTGTTGGCTTTATTGTTTTGACTTTTGGAAAGCAAAACTTTTGGAAAAGAATTTTGAATTCAATATTTTGTGTATTAGATACACATTTCCAACAACCTAACACATCTAACTCTCTCATTCCTCTCTTCTCTCTCACGCCCAAGGGGCATTCTTCTCCTTCTTTCACTGGTTTTGCCGAGAATGGCAAGGAGAAGCAAGGTGATTTTTGTGGTAAAAATTACCAAGTGCTAGCACACTTCTGGAGTCTTGCGAAGGTGATGGGGAATCGTACCCATGAGCATGGAATCACCATTCAAAAGCTTGGAGCTTGGAGCTTGGAGATGGCCGAAACTTTTGGAGGACAAAAAGCCCACTGCCGTGAGCCACCTTGGAGGAAGCTTGGAGTTTTGTTCTTCGTTGCATCGCTCAACCGATCATTGTGAGTATTTCGCACCTCCTTGATGTATTCGAATATTGTTTCATTGCTTAAAACGATCCCGGTTGGACCGTAGAATCCCAACACCTAGAAATAGTACCTTAGTATGTGAGCCCAATATCATATATGTTATAAGGAAATAATAGGATTATAAAAGAATAGTATATGCAGTGAGCAGTGTATACAACTACAGCACGGGTAGTTAGTGAGACCATGACAATCAGAAAAGACTTCAGAACTAGCCCCACCCTCCCAACCTTTGTTAGGCAACAATAGTAATAGTGGACCTCGATGACAACAGTAATACCTCCAGAAGCAAGTAAATTTATAGTGCAGTATGGTAACTCTTGATGTAGGGTCAGAGACATGTAAAAAGATGATATCCTTCGGATGAGGAT
Source organism: Zanthoxylum bungeanum (assembly GCA_019454045.1). Classification (NCBI taxonomy): domain Eukaryota; kingdom Viridiplantae; phylum Streptophyta; class Magnoliopsida; order Sapindales; family Rutaceae; genus Zanthoxylum; species Zanthoxylum bungeanum. Next base: position 20,290 of record SKCR01015806.1, read on the forward strand.
ACCAAGACATAAAACACAGAACTTTCAGGTATAGAATGGGAGCAGAAGAGAAGAAGAGAAAGACTCTAAGAAAAAGGGTCAAGAAGAGGAGATGTCTAGATTGTCTTTAGTATAGCTCTATAAAAACATAGACAAACATATTAGTACGACTTTACTCCACATTAATATAAAGGTGAGGGAGACGCAAGTTTTAAACACAACTTTGTGCGCGACTCAGGTAATGGACGTTTGACAGTTTGATGATTCTAGTTTTCAAAAATTTCTAATTCCAGAAGGATTTATTCCTATTTGAGTGGATTTTGAAAATGATTAATGTGTATTCTGACTTCTGAGGATGTATGAAAAATGATTGTATGGGTCTCGTAATAGGATTACTATATCTAATATAGAAAGTGATTGTCTGTAAAGATTATGTGATATGTTCTCTGAACCTGAATCTGACAATGACTATGTTTGTCTATATGAAATATGTACTTTGATTTTCTATTTTTGATAATGAATATGTGGTCTATAAGGAATCCGAATTGTGTTTTCTGTTGCTGTAATGAGTGTATTCATCTGAAAGAGAGTTGTCTTTTGATTTCCGTGTCTGCAAATGAATGAGTTTGGTTTACAGTATTTTCATTCTGATTTTCATTTATAAATATTGGTGAAGTTGACTGCATGGGAGTTGTATTACATTTTTCGTTTTTGATGATGTATGTAATTGTCTATAAAGAATCTGTAATGTGTTTTCTGTTTATGATGATGGTGTTATTTGACTTTTAGAAATCATTTTTGTTTTCTATTTCCGTTTTATGGAAGAGACTGAATTTTTGATATTCTTGTTGGACAATTTGCTTCTGATAATTAGGATATGCTTGTTATGAAGAAGATTTTGAAACATGTATAAGATGTGTGTTCAAATGTGTATTTGTGTGAATGCAACTCGGGACTTGATCGTTCGAAGAAGTTTGAATATAAAGGTTCTGATTCGCATCAGGTATGTTTTTGAGTATGTGTTTTCGAAAGATATTATGTTTAAGAAAGGTAAAGAATAGTATGAGGTTTAAAGGTCTCTCACAAACAACTATATAAGTATTTACACATGATTATATATATATCGTATTTGAAATTATTCATTATATTTGTGATGTGTGTGGCTGCTAACTGAGTTTTTGTTGGACAATTATGACCCATAGCATCACTATTTGTACATATCATGGTGTTGTTGTACAAATTAACTATGTGACAAAGAAAATTGCTTTTTTATCATTTGTAATTAGATTATCAAGATGTATAAATGATGAAAGGTCCATATGATTAGTTCCGGATTGAGATGATATGAGACAATATCAATCCACAAAGGTTTAATCATTAAATATCCTAGTCGTAGTATTATCGAGATTGGACATCGATAATGCGGAATAGACTAGTATTACACTTGTGCGCGTTGTGGGAGTATAACGGCATAGTTCTCATATATTTGGGTATAGGATACCCATCCAAGTGTAATAGGAGGTTGTGTTTACCGATGGTACGGGAACAACTTTGCTCTGGATAGACCCCTCAGAATTCCATTGGTAGTATGACTATGTGTCTATGGAAGTCTGAATCAGGGTAGGTGTATTTGGTCTTAACCTGAGACTTGCACCGCTAATACTTGCGACAATCAATATACTTTGGTTTTGGTCGTCCAGGGCTTTAACAGGTTCTGTGTACGTCTCTTCTGGGTATATTGAGAATCGTAGTATATTGGGTGTGATGTCAAGACGGAAGTATCACTCCAGTCATAGTGGAGATGATGATCACGTAGGATATGGAACTGATGCTCTTATATGCTGCAGTTATCGGGATATTAAGACTAGGTCATGTTTATCCGATTATAGAGACTAGTTACCAGAGATTCGATATGTGCTTCGTACGGGGCAGACACAATTCCAACCCCAGGCCTAGCACGTGACATCCGATACTGGATCGAAATACGCAATACTACGTATACTACGCCTGATATAGATCACATATTCCAGTAAGAATATTTCTGGAGAATTGGGTAGGCACGGTGCTTTGCTAGAAGCCAACCATGTCTTGTAAATCGGTAAAAACGTAGTACTAGGTACGTACGTGTTCGGATAGTCCGCGACCGGATTTACTGCCAACATATCCGGGGATCTCATGGGTCGCTTCCCGAAGATTCACTGATGACGTATGACTCGCACTTTATTAATCTGGGATTAATTATAAGAGAGAGAAAATTAATCTGGGATTAATTACGGAGATATTTTATCTGGGATAAAATATCATTTAAAGAGAGAGAATGATTAATTCTAATTAATCGATAAAATAATATATTCGATATATTATACGAAATTAGATATCGACGCGGAATTAAAATTAGATTTTAATTCGGGCGAACGAGTTAATTTAGAATTAATTCGTTAGCGACATGAATAGTAATTTTGCTAGGCATAATTATTTAATTACGTCGCAACGGAAAATTCGTTAATTCGAAATTAGCGAACCCGAGCCCGAGAGTGTTTGCGGGCGCACTCGCATCTCGAATTCAAGTGCGGCCAACAAGTCACATCAAGCGTCAAATCATTAGTCACTTTGATTGATGTGATGTCTAGTCACTTTGAGTGATTGACAACATGTCACTTTTGATGTGAATAGTGATGGAGGTGGTTGTAGGCTTAAATGCCTTGACTTTTTGAAAGCAAAAATTGGTATATCATTAATTGATTTTTGGAAAATCAATTAAGTGTATTAGATACACAAACCAAACACAACTCTCTCATTCTCTCCTCTCTACCTCTCGGCCAAGGGCCTATTCTCTCTCAAATTTCTTGCAAAAACTGTGAGCAAAGAGAAGGCAATAGTGATGATTTGTTGCAAATTCTTCACAAGTGCAAGCACACTTTCGGGGTCTTGCGAAGGTGGTAGGGAAACCAACTTGTGAGCATGGAATCACCATTCGAAAGCTTGGAGCTTGGACCGAAAATGGAGACATGGAGCACAAATATTGGTGGTGACCGAACACTCAAGGAGTCTAAGATAGTCCACTGCCGAGAGCTTCTAGGAGGAGCAAAATGATTTTGTGTTCGTCGCATCCAAAACCGATCAATGTAAGTATGATTCCGCCATATTTATTTTGAGTATTCACACATGATTTCTTACTTGAAATAGATCTTGAGACTTAATAGAAACCCAACAATGGTATCAAAGCCATTTTGAGCATGAAATTTGATTAGGGTAAAATTTGGGCAAAATTGATTTGAGCATGTTTGAGTGAAATTGATTGTTTTAGTATGCTTAAATTATGATAACATGGTGTTATGCATTGTCAATTTGATAAAAATCGAATTGGATAATTTTTCCCCAATATTCTTGGCTTGGCCGAATGATATACTTGCCCCAAGGTCATGGTATTTTTTGATTTTAATCATTGGATGAGTTGAAATCATTTGGGGAATGTTGATTGTGGATTTAATTGGATTGAAACCGAATCGGACATGAAAAACCCTAAATATCGTGAATGTGTAGCATGTAAAATGATGTGATTTTTTGATTCAAATGTGTTGGACATGTTTAAATGATAATGAGCATAATTAATTGTGTGAATTATTATTTTGGAAATGTTAATTTGGGTAATTAATTATGGCATACACTTTGGTTAATTTAATTAAGAAATTTGGAATTTTTGAAATTAAATTAATTGGGCCAAATTTGGAATTGGGCTTTTAAAGTTGTAATTGGGCTTGGTTGGGCCAAGTTTGGTTTAGGATAATTGGTTGGATCCAATTGGGCCCAAAACCATTTCCATAAAGTCCAATTATGACTTAATGGACCTTTAATATTAATTGGGTCTAATGGGCCTAAATTGGTTTCTTGGCAAATAAGGGTGATTCCTTTAATGGGCTTTGGTATTTGGGTTTGACCCATATTGACCAAAAGTCCATGCCTTAAGAAATTAATTAAAAGCCCATTGGACTTTAATTAAATTAACATTGGATGTTAATCGGGTTTTGAGACCCGTAACGATTAGATTTAGAATCTAAGTCGTAAAGGTACATTAAAAAGTGTAATTATTTAATTTGGAATTAAATATAGAATTAGTATTAAATGCAAATTAAATTGGATTTTATTTTGTAGTTTAGTATAATTCAAGAATTCGTACTTTGAGTACTTATTCGCAAAACGAGTTTGACTCGCGCAAAATCAAATTGTTGTTTGAACATTGGATGGTCATTAATATTCAGATTAATTAATTGGATTAGATTGATTGATAACATGTTTGTGTGAATACATGGATGCGATGTATGAATAATGTATATCGGATGGATATTAGATGGGTGAGGGCAATTTTGGAAATTTTTGTAATAAATTTAGAATTTATTAATTGGACCTGCGTGTCCAGCCTATTACCTCATTTCTCATTGTATTTCTCTTCTCACCTATTCCCTTCAATGCAAATGAGGTTTCTTTAGAAGTGTTATGTAATCGGGTAGAAGTAATACTTGTGCTAGCGGGAGAGAGGTAAGGGAGAGATTTGTTCTAGGATCAATGTGTTTAAATATCCATCCGCATATCATTATTATATTTAGTTATATGCGCCTTATTATGTTTTTAGAATGCATGTTTAAGGGTGTATGAAGATGAGACCTAACAAAGATAATTAATTGGTTGCCAATTACGCGAAAAATCCTCAACACATATTAAGCGTTTTTCCTTCCATTGAGTGATTCTTACTCAAGATCCAAGATTGGCACTGGTTTGTTGGCCAAAGTCAAGACCTTTGTCCGTCACGGATGTGTTTGAATCATGAAGGCTTTGTTCCATATCGGTGTCTTGTCCAAGTTGTGATTTATTGGCCAAAGTCAAGATCACTTCTTGTCCATCGACATTGATTACGAAGCTTTCCAAGGTCAATGGGTTCCACTTAACTGGGATCACTAAGTTTGTTGTGCCAAAGCCAAGGCTTAGTTGATTCAGAGGAAAAAGGTTAGGCAATATATTGGATATATTGGCATATATAAGATATATGTTTCGGACTTGGATGTCCACCTACTGGATCTATGAATTGGATGGGATCCAATTGATCTTAGAGATCTACCTAGTTAATTATCATACAATTTGTTGGCCAAAGTCAAGATTGTGTGTTATTTAACGGGATCCTAGCCCACTAGGAAACAAGGTTTCCCGAGTACTCAACAGAAGATTAGAGGCTCGCCGAAAAATAGTGGGAGGCAAGTATTAAATTTGCAATATTCGTTTAGTTACTTGCCATTTCAATTTTTCGTCATATATAATTATTTATTAGTTGGACTAATATTTAATGTTGTTTTAAATAAAACAGTTGGACTATGTTCAAACTATTTCAATTAATAGTTGATTTTATAATTGGATTATAATAATCAATATAATTGAATTTAACCTATTGAATTATAGTTGATTATATAGTTAGACTATAGTAATCATTATAATAAATAGTACCCGAAAATCGTTGATTTGATAGTTAGACTAATGGAATCAAGATAAATTGAAAGATTAGTGTTTAAAACATAATCCTAGGAGAAAATGTATTTAAACGACTTTAATTTTCAAATTGGGGAATAAAACTTCAGGATAGTCCTGAAAACCGAGAAGTTACTTTATTTGATATAGTGACGTCTCGAGCCTAAGCCAGGAGTTGAGCAATTAGTAGAGCATGATCTTTGGAAGATTCATGTGATGATAACTTAAGTGCTTAATCCATTATGCTTGCCGCATAGACTCATTAATTTCTTAATCAGAACTAAGGATTAGATCCTTATAATATGATAATGAAATTGAAGGATCTTCATAGATCTATTCTTAGATCTTAGAAGTACAAATTGCAATAGAAAACTCTTGGAGAGTTAATGGTTATACTCAAGGAGACAAAGCCAGAGTTTGCAATAAGGCAAGAAGCGCAAGGCGCATCTTACTTCGATATTCTAGAAGGCCAAGGCTTGGCCAATGGCTTCTGGAGTGTGGAAAAGGGGCAAAGGCAAAGTCATTATAATCTTCTGGGAAGAAAAAGGACATATCCCAATATGTCGGCCTAAAATTGTGGCAAACGGGGTCACTAAAGCGTGACTGCCGTATGGACAAGGCAGACATAAAGGAATTGAAGATGGTGCAAGGCTCCGACTTCAAATATGTTTGTTATAAACATGTTCGCTACTAGTATTAAAATTGGATTTTAGATACTGGAAGTGGTACATAAATATGTGCTGATGTGCAGAATCTGCTGAGAGCAGGATACTGACTTCAGATGAGATCTATCTACAAATCGGAAACGGGACGACTGTCGCTGTTTTAACCGTAGAAACCTAAGTTTAGGAACTACCCTACGGGTGTGTACTTAAATTAGGAAACTGTTAAAATGTAACTAGTTTGACTAGGAACATTATCTCTATATCAGGGTTTAATCCGTTGCGGATATACCTTTATATTCTAGAACACTAAAGTGTTTTATTATATAAAGATGATATTGAGATAAACAAATTAGATGTAAATAACAGTATTTATATTTTGAATATAAATAAATCTCAAACATATGACATGAGAAACAAATAACTCAAACTGAATTAATCAGTTGAGACTTAAATGTGACATTGTTGTCTGGGACACAATTAACAAGACTCGTATATCCACACTTTCAAAGAGTGGATACTAGGACGGATTTGATTCTATTCAAATGATGTCTACGAATCTAGTTTAATAGGCAAAGTGCCTATAATACCTTTTACTTGGTAAAAGTGCAAATGCCACCGATCTGTTAGCCTTCGTTCATAATGACGTAAATGGGCCCATGTCTAGCTAGGCTAGATGTGGATATGAATGTTTCGTGACCTTTACGGATGTGGCATCGCGTTATGGTTATGTGTTTCTTTTGAAACACGGATCAGAAACTTTTAATGAAATCAAAGAGTTTCGACACGAAATAAATAAACAGATCGGCTAAAGTATTAAACCGTCACGGTTAGACCATGATGAAAATACTTAAGCAATAAGTTTCTCAAATATATGAAAGAGTATAGTATTCTTTCAATAAGGACTCCTCCCGGAACACGTCAATATGACGGTGTGTCCAAACGGAGAAACCAAATTTTATTGGACATGACAAGGTTATTCATGAGTCGTTCTGAGCTACCATTTCCTTCAAAATGATACGCATAAACAGTGCAAAACTTATTTTGAAGAAGGTTCCATAAAAATCTGTTTGACAGACTTCATATTAGATATGAACAGGAAAGAAACCGGGTTTCTCATTCTTGGAGATTTGGGAATGCTAGGCATATGTTTGGATGATACCAAACTAGAACCCAAATCGGATAAGTGCCTAATTATAGGTTATCCTAGGGAAACCAAAGTATAGTACTTATACAACTCACTAGAGAACAATGTAATTGTTGCTCGCCATGCGGTTTTCCTAAGAGGAATACCGATATGCAGTGGTAAGTGGGAGGAAAGTAAAACTCGATGAAAATCGGAGTAATACTGTTCCAGGCACCGATTCCTTAATGGAACACAAATATTTCATCATGCATGAAACTAACCAATAATCTTCGAATACACAAGAACCGCGTAAGTCGAAGAGAGTCAGAAAAGAACCTGGGGTATGGGTTTTTGATCTCACCTCGCAAAGATGTCAATCTTAATGAGGAATACGAACTGACTACGTATGAGGAAGTGATACAAGGTATCGACTCCCTATTGTGGCAAAGTGTCATGATGTCCGAAATGGATTCCAAGTATATACCAACTAAGTTTAGATACTAGTTGTTGTACCGGAAGGCATTGTGCCTATTGGTACTATATGAGTCTTCAAGGAAGACATACATGGAAGGCAACATACCAACGTACTAAGCTGGGCTTGTAGCGAAAAGGTATCGTTATCAACATTGTGTCGATTACGACGAAACCTTTTACTAGTTGCCATGGTTAAATCCATTTGGATAATGTTTGCTGATGCTGCATGTTTCATTTATGAAATATGGCAGCTGAATGCCAAAACCGTTTTCCTTAACGGAAACCTTTTGGAGGATGTTTATAACATCCTGACGGTTTTGTCGTACCAAAACAAGCAGAAAAGGTTTACGAGTTAATTCGATCCATTTATGGATTGAAGCAAGCATTGAGTTCTTGGAACCATAGTTTTGATGTAATCATAATGGTGTATGATTTAATTCAAAACGATAATGATTCTTGTGTATATAAGGAGGTTAGTGGGAGCGCACTGACAGTGGATGTCCTAAGTAATGATGACATATCATTTGTTGGAAATGATATTTCCATAATACAATCGGTGAAAGCTTGGCTTTCATGAAAAATTCTCCGTAGAATTCTTGGGAGAAACAACATTTATTCTAGGAATAATGATCTACTGGGATAGATCTAAAAGTTGTTGGCACTCTCCGAGAACTCATACATTGAAAGATGTATGCGACCTGGTGTCTCATACGCTTTGAGCATATGGAGTCACAATCGGGCCAATCCAAGTGATAGTCATTGGATTGATGTTAAGAACATCCTTTAGTATCTTAGAAGAACTAAGGATGCTTTCTTATACTATGGAGAAGGAGAACTTAAAGTGACTGGGTTCACTGCTGCAAGTTTCTAAACAGATAAAAACGACTATAAGTCGTAGTAACGGTACTATAAAGTTTGAATAACGGAACAGTGAGCTGGAAATCTTCCAAGCAAGATACTGTTACCGGATAAACAACAAAAGTGGATTATTGCTGCAGCTGAGGCAGCAATAGAAGCCTTTTGGATCGATAATAATCCTAATTAGATTAGGAGTAGATCTGTTAGCAGCTGAGCTAGGCTACAGCACAGGCTAAAGAAATAACGGTTTCATCAACGATCTAGATATATACTTCAAATATTCATCTGATTCGTTCGGATCATACATCGTGGCGATGTGATGATCGAATAAATCGCATCAGATAATAATTATGCAAATCCGCTGACGGAAGCCTTTCCTTAGCAGAAATTTGAGCGAACCGTACATAGTTCAGGTGTACGACACTTGAGTGATTAGCTATAGGCCAAGTGGGAGATTATTGGACAATTATGACCCATAGCATCACTATTTATACAGATCATGGTGTTGTTGTACAAATTAACTATGTGACAAAGGAAATTGCTCTTTTATCATTTGTAATTAGATTACCAAGATGTATAAATGATGAAAGGTCCATATGATTAGTTCCGGATTGAGATGATATGAGACAGTATCAATCCACGAAGGTTTAATCATTAAATATCCCTAGCCGTAGTATTATCGAGATTGGACATCGATAATGCGGAATAGACTAGTATTACACTTGTGCGCGTTGTGGGAGCATAACGGCATAGTTCTCATATATTTGGGTATAGGATACTCATGCAAGTGTAATAGGAGGTTGTGTTTACCGATGGTACGGGAACAGCTTCGCTCTGGATAGACCCCTCAGAATTCCATTGGTAGTATAACTATGTGTCTATGGAAATCCGAATCAGGGTAGGTGTATTTGGTCTTAACCTGAGACTTGCACCACTAATACTTGCGACAATCAATATACTTTGGTTTTGGTCGTCCAGGGCTTTAACAGGTTCTGTGTACGCCTCTTCTGGGTATATTGAGAATCGTAGTGTATTGGGTGTGATGTCAAGACGGAAGTATCACTCCAGTCATAGTGGAGATGATGATCACGTAGGATATGGAACTGGTGCTCTTATATGCTGCAGCTATCGGGATATTATAACTAGGTCATGTTTATCCGATTATAGAGACTAGTTACCAGAGATCTGATATGTGCTTCGTACTGGGCAGACATAATTCCAGCCCCAAGACTAGCACGTGACATCCGATATTGGATCGAAATACACAATACTACGTATATTACGCCTGATATATATCACATATTCCAGTAAGAATATTTCTGGAGAATTGGGTAGGCACAGTACTTTGCTAGAAGCCAACCATGTCTTGTAAATCGGTAAAAACGTAGTACTAGGTACGTACGTGTTCGGATAGTCCGACGGCCGGATTTACTGCCAACATATCATGGGATCTCATGGGTCGCTTCCTGAAGATTCACCGATGACGTATGACTCGCACTTTATTAATCTGGGATTAATTATAAGAGAGAGAAAATTAATCTGGGATTAATTACGGAGATATTTTATCTGGGATAAAATATCATTTAAAGAGAGAGAACGATTAATTTGGAATTAATCGATAAAATAATATATTCGATATATTATACGAAATTGGATTTCGACGCGGAATTAAAATTAGATTTTAATTCGGGCGAACGAGTTAATTTAGAATTAATTTGTTAGCGACATGAATAGTAATTTTGCTAGGCATAATTATTTAATTACGTCGCAACGGAAAATTCGTTAATTCGGAATTAACGAACCCGAGCCCGAGAGTGTTTGCGGGCGCACTCGCATTTCGAATTCAAGTGCGGCCCACAAGTCACATCAAGCGTCAAATCATTAGTCACTTTGATTGATGTGATGTCTAGTCACTTTGAGTGATTGACAACATGTCACTTTTGATGTGAATAGTGATGGAGGTGGTTGTAGGCTTAAATGCCTTGACTTTTTTAAAGCAAAAATTGGTATATCATTAATTGATTTTTGGAAAATCAATTAAGTGTATTAGATACACAAACCAAACACAACTCTCTCATTCTCTCCTCTCTACCTCTCGGCAAAGGGCCTATTCTCTCTCAAATTTCTTGCAAAAACCGTGAGTAATGAGAAGGCAATAGTGAGGATTTGTTGCAAATTCTTCACAAGTGCTAGCGCACTTTCGGGGTCTTGCGAATGTGATAGGGAAACCAACTTGTGAGCTTGGAATCACCATTCGAAAGCTTGGAGCTTGGACCGAAAATGGAGACATGGAGCACAAAAATTGGTGGTGACCGAAAACTCAAGGAGTCCAAGACAGTCCACTGCCGAGAGCTTCTAGGAGGAGCAAAATTATTTTGTGTTCGTCGCATCCAAAACCGATCAATGTAAGTATGATTCCGCCATATTTATTTTGAGTATTCACACATGATTTCTTGCTTGAAATAGATCTTGGGACTTAATAGAAACCCAACAGTTTTATATCTCACATCATATTGTTTGTTACATTTGTAGGTTAGCAACCAGATCAGTCAGCCATCAAACTTTGGATACTTATGCTCGTGACGAGGGAACACCCAAATTGCGGTCACCTACTCTAGAATCTTGAGATGGGATGTCATATGAGTCTAGGATATTTGTTGGACATGTTTTGTATTGTGCTACGCACATTAGTTTATGTATATATATAGATTAAGAATCGGGTTGTATGTTTTAATTCGGGCACGAAGCTCTGATTGTTAATACATCAATTTGTTATGTTTTGTGTGGATCGGAGGTCATTTTTGTTATCTGATTTTATTTACAGGTTATTTTGGTGTTGTAATACGTTCTAAGTTGTCCAAATTTCATGGCGCGTCATATCCGTTTTTCGTCAGATTTGAGGCTTATGGAGATGAGTTATTCTCGTCTCATGCGGGTAACGCCTTGTCTCTAGCGGGATGTTACACTTATGCTGCGTCATAATGCCCCGATCTATGTCTGAGCGGCATCGTATCTATAAGAGGAAAAAAAACAAGATTAAGTAAATTTAAGAAATATTTGACACTATAAGAAATGAGACATAGTTCAATGAACAATGATACCGAAGAAGTAGTCCATTATATATGAGTATCACGGGCATACTACATATGTAAGAGACGAGTACTCTTCCACTGCAGTCACTAACCCATAGACCATGCTCTGATATCAACTTTGTAACATCCTAATTTCGGAGACGTTACCAACATGGGACATAATACCTATCACTTTATGCCTAACCTGTCTGAGTAGATGCAATTACTGTTTCTCATAATCATCAGACATCGTCCAACACATGTATGGATGGCTTGAGGATATCAAATCCAAAATGAAGATATAAATGCACTGAGTGATAATATACATAATGATCGATAAATTTCTACGTACAAAATATCCAACAACAGATTATATACATTAACACTCCAAAAATCTAACTTAAACTGTATTATACGACATGACTCTGTACATAGTAGACCCTATTCACTATAGTGACTGCAATTTTTATCATTCCATTTGCTCATGTCTTTAAGGTACCATAATGGCTCACCAGATACTGAGTCTTGCAAAACTGAAGTGTGGGAAGGGTGAGTCCAAGAAGTGTCAGTTAGTGGATATTATAAAACAAGGAAATATAATTGTCAGATAAAAGTTAAAACTGTAATAATTAAGCTCAAATTTCTGAAATCAGTTATAAATAAAACATTCAAATTCTAAAAATTCTTAAACATATAATCTTTTTAAAACCAAATCCATGTGATAAAATCTCCCTTTAGAAAATGTTGGTGTCTATAGGCGTTATGTCTAGTTGTTCCCCTAAACATTGTCAACTTATTTCAATAATATATTTCATACAGAGGTATTGTATACATTTATAGAGAGATTTGCTATCCTATTTTTGGGCTATACAGATTTTTAGTGCTGAAATCTTTCTGATTTGGTTAACTCTTGTAATCTTTCTGATTTATCTCTTAATTGACAACTCACTCCAACACTCCCCCTCAAGTGGAAGCATCCAAATCTTTAATGCACAACTTGTCTAGTGAGTTGTAAAATTCTATGCTTGATACGGCCTTTGTAAGAATATCTGCCAGTTGGTCTTCTGACTTCACAAATGGAAACTGAATTATTTTAGCTTCGAGGTTCTCTTTAATAAAATATATGTCAATCTCCACGTGTTTAGTGCGATCATGTTGGATAGGATTGTGAGCAATAGCAATCGCTGCTTTGTTATCACAAAAGAGGTCCATTTCAGAGGTAGGTGCAAAGCCAATTTTTGTTAGAAGTCTTCTCAACCATAGAAGTTCACAAAGTCCTTTAGCCATTCCACGGAACTCTGCTTCGGCACTTGCAGTGCCACCACCTTTTACTTCTTACTCCTCCACGTAACAAGATTTCCCCCGACAAACCTGAAGTAGCCTGAGGTGGATCTTCTGTCTATGGTGTTCCCTACCTAATCTGCGTCTGTATAACCATTAATTCTGAGGTGGTTATTCTTTGCAAACATAAGTCCTTTTCCCGGGGAAGATTTTTGTCTATCGTCAGATTTGAGGCTTATGGAGAGGAGTTATTCTCGTCTCCTACGGGTAACGCCTTGTCTCTAGCGGGATGTTACACTTATGATGTGTCATCATGCCCGGATCTATGTCTGAGCAGTATCATATCTATAAGAGGAAAAAAAACAAGATTAAGTAAATTTAAGAAATATTTGACACTATAAGAAATGAGAAATAGTTCAATTAACAATGATACCGAAGAAGTAGTCCATTATATATGAGTATCACGGGCATACTACATACGTAAGAGACGAGTACTCTTCCACTGCAGTCACTAACCCATAGACCATGCTCTGATATCAACTTTGTAACATCCTAATTTCGGAGACGTTACCAACATGGGACATAATACCTATCACTATATGCCTAACCTGTCTGACTATATGCAATTACTGTTTCTCATAATCATCAGACATCGTCCAACACATGTATGGATGACTTAAGGATATCAAATCCAAAATGAATATATAAATGCACTGAGTGATAATATACATAATGATCGATAAATTGCCACGTACAAAATATCCAACAACAGACTATATACATTAACACTCCAAAAATCTAACTAAAACTGTATTATACGACATGACTCTGTACATAGTAGACCCTATTCACTCTAGTGACTGCAATGTTTATCATTCCATTTGCTCATGTCTTTAAGGTACCATAATGGCTCACCAGATACTGAGTCTTGCAAAACTGAAGTGTGAGAATGGTGAGTCCGAGAAGTGTCAGTTAGTGGATATTATAAAACAAGGAAATATAATTGTCAAATAAAAGTTAAAACTGTAATAATTAAGCTTAAATTCATGAAATCAGTTATAAATAAAACATCCTCAAATTCTAAAAATTCTTAAACATATAATCTTTTTAAAACCAAATCCATGTGATAAAATCTCCCTTTAGAAAATGTTGGTGTCTATAGGCGTTATGTCTAGTTGTCCCCCTAAACATTGTCAACTTATTTCAATAATATATTTCATACAGAGGTATTGTATACATTTATAGAGAGATTTGCTATCCTATTTTTGGGCTATACATATTTTTAGTGCTGAAATCTTTCTGATTTGGTTAACTCTTGTAATCTCTCTGATTTATCTCTTAATTGACAACTCACTCCAACACTCCCCCTCAAGTGGAAGCATCCAAATCTTTAATGCGCAACTTGTCTAGTGAGTTGTAAAATTCTCTACTTGATACGGCCTTTGTAAGAATATATGCCAGTTGGTCTTCTGACTTCACAAATGGAAACTGAATTATTTTAACTTCGAGGTTCTCTTTAATAAAATATATGTCAATCTCCACGTGGTTAGTGCGATCATGTTGGATAGGATTGTGAGCAATAGCAATCGCTGTTTTGTTATCACAAAAGAGGTCCATTTCAGAGGTAGGTGCAAAGCCAATTTTTGTTAGAAGTCTTCTCAACCATAGAAGTTCACAAAGTCCTTTAGCCATTCCACGGAACTCTGCTTCAGCACTTGATAGTGCCACCACATTTTGCTTCTTACTCCTCCACGTAACAAGATTTCCCTCGACAAACATGAAGTAGCCTGAGGTGGATCTTCTGTCTATGGTGTTCCCTGCCCAATCTGCGTCTGTATAACCATTAATTCTGAGGTGGTTATTCTTTGCAAACATAAGTCCTTTTCCCGGGGAAGATTCTAAGTATCGCAAAATTCGTATCACTGCTTCCATATGATCCTTACTTGGTTGGTGCATAAATTGGCTTACAACATTCACTGCATAAGTAATATCAGGACGGGTATGCGAGAGGTAAATCAGTTTTCCGACTAACCTCTGGTATCTTCCTTTGTCTATTGGCACTTGATTTGGATGTTCTCCGAGCCTGTGATTCTGAACAATTGGAGTGTCTGCTAGCTTACAATCCAGAATTCCAACCTCACAAAGTAAGTCTAGTATATATTTTTGCTGAGATAAGAATATACCTTTCTTTGATCTAGCAACTTCTATTCCCAAGAAATATTTAAGTCCTCCCAGATTTTTCATCTCAAATTCGGTTGCCAGTTGTTTCTGAAGTTTATCCATTTCCTCTGCATCATCCCCTGTAATGATCATGTCATCAACGTATACAAGTAAAGCCGTTACCTTGCCCCGTTGATGCTTTAAAAATAATGTATGATCTGAATTACTTTGACAGAAACCATACTTCTTCATTGCTTGACTGAACCGTCCAAACCATGCTCGAGGTGATTGTTTCAGTCCATACAATACACGCTACAACTTGCATACTACTTCGATTTTTGAAGATGCTGTGTAACCTGGAGGAGTGTCCATGTAGACTTCCTCTTCAAGATCGCCATGGAGAAAGGCGTTCTTTACATCCAACTGGTGTAATGGCCAATCAAAGTTGGCTGCAAGTGATAGCAAAACCCTGACTGTATTTAGTTTAGCCACAGGTGAAAAAGTTTCTTGATAATCTACACCATATGTCTGGGTGTATCCTTTTGCAACTAGTCTCGCCTTATATCGTTCTATAGATCCATATGCCTTATGTTTAACTGAGAAGACCCACATGCACCCGACTGTCTTCTTCCCTTGGGGTAGTGGGACCAAGGTCCATGTTTGATTCTTAAGTAATGCCCCCCATTTCTTCCTCTATTGTTTTTGTCCACTTAGGATCCATTAATGCCTCATGAACTGTAGTAGGAATATGGCATGCAGAGAGCTCCTGTGAAAAACTCTTGAGTGGCTCAGGCAATTTTTCAGTGGAAACATAGTTGGCAATTGGATACCTCGACCTTCTTTCCTCCATTTCTGGGGAGTATCTATTTGGTGGTTTGCCCCGATTTTGCCTGAAAGGTAAGTTATACCCAGTATTTATAGCATTGATAATTGAGGGTGTGCCAACATTACTTATCTCAGGAATATTCTCAGGAGATGGACTTGTAGCGACCAAGAGATGGGGGGATTCTTCTTCTTCAGTTGGTATAGGCTCAGATTCCAGAGGTTTTTCTTCTGATGGTGTGTCATTCTGATCCTCAAACCACTCAAAGGTTAACCACTTCAGCTCTTCATCTAGTGTCTCCCCCTGAAGAGGAGTAGTGGATACTGAAGAAGGGTAGAAAGGATCGGACTCCAAAAAGGTGACATCCATAGTCACATAAGTACGCTGAGTAGTAGGGTCATAGCAGCGGTAGCCTTTTTGGTGGGCAGCATATCCCAAGAAAAGGCACCGAAGGGCACAAGGGTCAAGTTTGTTACGTTGGTTCTTATGAAGATGAACATACGCCACACAGCCAAAGATGCGAGGTGGGAGCATGAGGGCAGAAGGTAGAGAGACCAAGGCTGACAAGGATTGTAGTGGAGTTTGGAAATGTAAGACTTTGGATGGAAGACGGTTGATTAAATGGACAGTAGTGGTAATAGCATCGGGCCAATGTCTTGTGGGAACATGTATGCCGAGAAAGAGGGCTCGGGTAGTTTCAAGAATATGTCAATTTTTCCTTTCAGCTACCCCATTTTTTTGTGGTGTCTGGGGACATGAAGTTTCATGAATAAGGCCGTGGAGTTGAAAATAGGACTGAAAATGGTGATTGACATATTCCCCACCATTGTCAGAACGAAGGATCTGAATCTGAGCTGAAAACTGAGTCTGAATCATAGAATGAAATGACTGAAACATCTTAAATACTTCATCCTTATGTTTCAGCAAATATAGCCAGGTCATGCGTGTGTAATCATCAACAAATATTACAAACCAACGTACACCAGAGATAGTAGACACGGGGGATGGTCCCCATACATCGGAATGTATTAAAGCAAAAGGAATGTAACTTTTATTCATGCTTAAAGAATAAGTAGCCCTATGACTCTTGGCTAAGAAACAAGTATCACAATTTAACTCAGAAGTTTCTACATCAAAAAATAAATCAGGAAACAAATTCCTTAGATACCCGAATGATGGATGTTCCGAACGGCGATGCCACAACCAAATCTGTCGAGTCTTGGAACTGAGTGAAGAAGACACGTGATGAGCTCTCCCCATACTGAAATCTTCCATGTAGTATAATCCCCCACTCTTAGTACCACGCCTAATTATCTCTTTGGTGAGAATATCCTGTATAAGACAAAAATCAGCAAATATGAGTACCACACAATTCAAGTCTGTGATAGTTTGACTCACAGATAGTAGTTTGTGGGATAATGAAGGAACAAGTAAAGTGTTGGATAATTAAAGAGAGGGTGATAATGTCACTGAACCAGCTCCTATGACATGAGAGACTACTTCATTGGCATTTGCAATGCTATTGCGCCGTGGAGATGAATAGTGAGAAAGATCTGGAGGATCAAAGGTCATATGATCTGTGGCCCCAGAGTCAAGTAACCAACCATCACGGTTGGTATTGCAGTGAGAACTAATTAAGGCATGACAAGGATTACCTTGATCCATAGAAGAAAAATTTTGTTGAGGAATTAGAGACAGACATGGTTCGGTTGCTGCTACAATAGCCTTGCTTATGCCTGTACTTGTACCAGCAGTGTCTTGTTTCTTCCGGGCTTGGAGTTCATGCCACCAGCCTGGATATCCATGCAGTTGGAAGCAATTTTCCCGTGTGTGCTTCATATTGCCACAATGAGTGCACTTTGATCCGTCACATGATGATCGGCCTTTGGAGCCATATTTTCCAGCATGTTGTGGGTTCGATCCATGGATACCAAGCTTAAGGCCTCTCGAAGCAAGCACTGCTCCTGGAGAGGGTTCATGGTCACATGCGTTCATCACCACCTGACGAAGAGCCTCTCTATGGACATGAGCATAAGCTTGCTCTATGGTGGGAAACGGGTGTAGCTGCAGCACGTCACTCTAGATATTATCCAGCTTGTCATCAAGACCATCCAAAAACACGTAGACCCGATCTTCTTGGAGGAGATTATTATACCTTTGAATATCAGCAGGGCATTCCATTGGATTTGGACGTCGAAAATCAATTTCACGCCAGAGACCTTGCAAGTCAGTGTAATATTTTTCCAGAAATCCACATGCTTGACGCAGACGTGAAACATGGCGCCAGAGATCATAAACCTGGGATATATCACCACCATCAAAATAGGTGGTGGCAGCAGAGTCCCACACCTGTTTGGCTGTGGGAAACCGAATAAAATTTCCAATTAACGTTGGATCCATGGAGTTGATAAGCCATCATTTGACAATGGCGTTGTCGGTGCGCCATTTGCGAAAGGACGGGTCGGTAGAGGATAGCGGGTTCAGTTCACCATTGATGTAGCCCAACTTGTCTTTGCCAGAGATGTACATCTCGACAACTTGGGACCACAAGCCATAGTTGGAGCCGTCCAACTTGATGCCAATCAGTAGAGTTGTAGGTTCTGAGGTCACGGTTGGGGCCTGGGCTTTGGACAGAGCTTCGGCCATCTTGGAGGTGAGTAATTCAGAGAGAATCCGGTTGGTGGTGGATTCCTCTGTCTGGGTTGGTGGTTCAGTGGCTGCCATAGGTAGATGAAGGGCTAAACCCTAGAACTAGGCGTGAATAAGGGACCAGATCGTAACCCGCTCTGATACCATGTCAACTTATTTCAATAATACGTTTCATACAGAGGTATTGTATACATTTATAGAGAGATTTGCTATCCTATTTTTGGGCTATACATATTTTTAGTGCTGAAATCTTTCTGATTTGGTTAACTCCTGTAATCTCTCTGATTTATCTCTTAATTGACAACTCACGCCAACAAACACCTCTCGGTAAATCTTTGGTATCTTAGGGCGTTACGTATCATTGTCCCCCAAGACACCTATATAATCATCCGCTCCCACGAATGTGTCATCTTGAGCAAGTATAGTTAGTCATCCGCTCTTAGGAATATGACATCTGAGGCGGGAATAAGCTAGTGTGTTACACATATGCACATGGTCTTTCACAATAAAATCAAAGATGGTCATAATTATAAAAAAAAAACATAATCATCATCAAAATCATTTCTCAAAGTTAAGGTAAAATAAAAGTAACTATAACATCAAAAAAAATTTGTAATAACATATTTCTTACTAAAATAAATCTCATCATAATCGTCATAAATCATTAAATTCATCAAGAATAAAATCAAATAGAAGTAGATATCACAAAACAATCTTAATTAAAGCGCATCATATCCGAAACATCTTAAAAGTATAAATTATAACCAAAACATTCCAATTGTCTCCAATAACACATTTATCAAAGCATAGCCAAAGGATCCAAAAACATCTCGAGTAAATCGCATTTCTAATATATTGAAAAATAACTTATAGTAACGCAAATGAAATTAAGAAATCATTTTTGGAGTATATTTTTGAAGCATCAAAATCAGACGGTACGGGACGGAAGATCACAAGACGGTTCTACACATAAATACTACATCTGCTCAGTGCAATCCTAATTTCGAGTTTAGGGTGTTCTTTGATATCTAAAGCTTCTATCACCAAACTCAACACTCCCTAACTATCGATCATCATTCTACCATCTATCAAACACTTAAATACTCAACCCTAGTATGAAATAATTCTGAAATTCAAATGGTTTTAGAAATCTATCTTAGTTACTCCAAGGAATCTTCAAAACTATAGCTTCTTTTTTGCTTTTATTGCTGCCCAAGCTGAATTTGTTTTCCTTATTTACTTTAGATGCTCGGCTGAAAAGAGGAGGAAGATAAATATTTTGAGCTTTCTTCACTTATCTAGTAATTAATAGATTTTTCTAGGAAAAATTGAAATGGTCAAAAATTGCATGTATTTGGGCTGCTAAAATGTTATCTTTAATTGGGCCCAATTGCTCTAATTAAGCCCAAATACTAATTAATAATTTAATATGGTATTACTTATTTGATAGTCTTTTTGCTAAATTTTGGACTTACATTAAATTAAATTAAGATGTGAAAGTTCCGTTTAATCTGTAAAATTCTGTTATAAATTTTTACGAATTTTTTTAGGCTGTTACAACATGTCAAGAATTAAAGGTGTCAAAATTGGTTTTTTATCATTTATTCTTGACAGATTTTTTATTTTGCAATTTTTATCATGTGTTATTGACTCATATTAACTGTCATGAAAATACGTCTTAATTTTTTTTCTGTCATGAATATCGGTATATCAATAAATCGCATTACTGTAAAACGTTAATTTCAAATTTATATTTCAAATCCTTTTATTACATGTCAAAATTCATTAATACATATAAAACATCCGAATACTTGGATAAATTAAACTTTTTTTTTTTTGGAATCGTTGGAAATTCTACCGTCAAACCACCACTTTCGGGCTTAAGTGGAGCAGATAAAACCCCTGGTTGTCCTGAACTCTTACAAAAAAACACATTCTCTGAATTCGAACCCAATACTTTAAGGTGAAATCTTAAACTCTACACCACCAAATCACACTCATTGGAGACTTGGATAAACTAAACATTCTTCTCACACAACTAAATATCTCATATATATAAAAATTGTTAGAACAATATGCACAAATAGAAAGATATAACCGTTCACCAGGAATATAAAAATTGAAGTTGGATTGAATCGCGGATTAGGTCGCTCTCTTTAAGATGTTTCGCGGCTCTGCCCAAAATTTGTGCTAGCAGTATGTCAGCCCCGCCGTCCCCAGGATAAAACAAGCCCAGAAAAATATTTTCTCAATCGATTTTGCACAAAATCGATTGATATGTTCACACCCAAAAATTATTTGCAGATCCGAACATAAGAAAAGAGCTCTAATTAGCTTACATGATGAACACAACAATGTAAGCTCAAAATGTCATTGCAGAAGCAGAAGGCAGTTTGGGCAAATCAAAGCTAGTTCCTTTTTCGGATATATTTCACTTGCATAGTTCTCATGGATTCTGTGAACCTTTGTTGGGAGTCAGGGTATATGTTGAATCTATTGGAATTTGGAAACAGCAATGGACATAGCAGTGATATTGAAAGCATAGGAACCAGGAAAGGAAGGATAGCCCATGCAAAGAAAATGGTAGTTGTATATAAAGAAGGAATTTTTTTTTTTTAATTAATAGAATTGATGGGAAACATTTTTATCATTAATATTTAATATCATAATAATTTGATTTTTAATTTCTCTAAAAAATTAATTTCTTATAATTCCTCATAATTAAAATTGATTTTTAAAATTCACTAACAAAAATGTTTTAGAAAGAAATTTTTCTTTACTCCAACTCAGCTCACCGGCATATCTGGAAGTATTAAAACAATCCCAAGTCAGACAGCAATTCACCTTATTATTATCATCCGAATGAGATGCACTTAAAAAACTAAAAAATTAGATGAATATTTGAAAAAGAAATCGAGAGGTAGTCAAAGCACGTGCCTGGTTTACTTAGGAGACGCCGCGTTTCCTATTTGGATTAAAAACAAAATATAAAATACCAAAAAAAAAAAAAAACAATAAAAAAACTAATTTCTCTAATTAATTTTTGCTAAAGCTCATGATTAAGGTATAAATTTGTTGATGGTTTTTTTGGGCGCTACGGTATTTAAGACGATGCGGCAGGGATAAAAGAGGAAAGGCCAACCATGCTCGGAAACATCAAGAAGTGCCGACCCGAGCAAACTGGTCCGAGTAACCGGGCAGTATACAGGTCGGCAGAAGCATTCTCGAATACGAAAGATCACTTGTGGACGACCATATCAAGAACCGGCCACAACTCAACCGACCACTTTGGTTCAGATGACCGAGCACTATAGAGGTCGGCAGGAACACTCTCAGCATAAAAGGTTGTCATGGCCGACCTCATGAAGACCGACCAGATAGCGAGGCGTGTTCAGGAAGATAGAGCATCCTATTTTCTCGGATAATGTGACAAATTATCCTACTTTCACGGGGAAACTGATGAAATTAGTATCTTAATAGGATAAAAGGAGTAAAGATAGTTTGAAATTAGGAATCCTTGAGGAAGAAGGAGATTGACTCAACTGGGAACCCTTGTAGAAGAAGGAGTCTGATTTCTGTTATTATAAATAGGAGGGTAGAGCATGTGTAAAAGGCATCTGAAAAGAATCATCACAAAAGTTAGTGATCAGGGTCATCAAAACTCTGATTTGTAAAAGCAAAGAAGAGACCCGAGGAGTGTATTTGAGTAATAAAAAGCACCACCCTGTTCTTGTCCGTGGACGTAGGTCGGATCAAGATCCACCGAACCACGTTAAGTCATCTTGTCTGATTGGTGTATTTTTTGCTTTCCGCTAAGTTTGCTTTTGGTTTCCCTCATAACCAAACAAATTCACTATTGAAGGAGGATTCCCTCAGGAGTGATATTCCCATATTACCCTGAGACCAAAATCCACCGTCAACAGTTGGCGCCGTCTGTGGGGACTTCACAAAAAGCCGTTCACGTGATAAGACAAATGGCGGAGGGCGGAAATCACCAACCAGGAGATCCGGCAATGGACTGGATGAAAAAGATGGAAGATAGCATGAGGTCTATGATGGATCGACTAGAAAGAATGGAAGGAGCAAACAACGAGAAACCTGAAACCGGGACCAGCCAGAAGAAGAAAGAGAGGGAAAGAGGGAAAAGAGTAGTAGATGTAAGCGAGGACGAGGGACCCAGAAAGAAAGGCCCCATGGGATAAGATCTGAAGTGGTAGGAAGAGAACCACGATCAGAAGACGCATGGGAAGAAGAAGAGGAGGAACAATCACCCAACCCCTCCTCCGACAGTTTTTACAACTCCGAGAGAGAGGACAGAAAGTACAACGAAGACGCACAAGAGATCTCCAGGCTTAAGGAACGCCACGCCCGGAACGATAGGCAAACAGAAGGATACAGAAGGCGGCACGGGGGCACAACCCGTGAAATAAAGTCTTGGTTGAGAAAAGAGATAACCAGATGGGGAGAAGGCCTCAAGACCGGCACGGGAGACACCCGAAGCGAGGAAGAGGAGTCTCCCCTTACGGAAGAGATAAGGTCAGCACAGTTCCCGAAGCGATTTAACATGCCGACCATGGCACCATACAAAGGCCACTCCGACCCAAAATCCCACATCGAGAACTTTGTCCTCCTGATGGAAGTACAGGGAGTAACAGGCGACGCCACATGCAAAGTATTTCCCTTAACTCTAGGTGGGCCTGCCATCCTATGGTATAGAAGTCTGGCCCCGGGGAGCATCCAGAGCTTCTCCCAACTTAAGAAGTCGTTTATCCGGCACTTCAAAGGAGCCTGCACCCCTAAAAAAACGATAGGAGAACTAAGGCTCATGAGACAAGGAGACGACGAAACACTGAAAAGCTTCATTGAAAGGTACCACAACACTGTACTCGAGGTCGGAGGGTACGAATCCCAAGAAGCCCTGGAAAGTCTGAAAGGGGCCCTAAGGGTCGGGAAACTGTGGACCCACCTGAGGATCCACGAGACACCAGACTACGCTACCGCACTGGAGGTAGCCCGGAAGTACGTTCTACTAGAAAGCGAAGAAAAAGTATCCCGGAGGGGGACAACCGCCAGAGAAAGGGTGACAAGGAGGGAAGACCACCGGCGACCGGAAAGAGAATTCCGGAAGTTCAATCCAAGACCCAAAGAATTCAAGCCAATGGCACAAAAGGATCAAGGAAAAGGGCCCACAACTCAAGTAAACCATGTGGTCCGAGAGGAAGCGTACATTCCCCTAAGCAAGCCGCCAGGGGAAATCATCATGGAGATACGGGAGAAAGGCCTCTTAATAGAACCCGACCTCAGGAGGTTTCCCCCAGACAGAAAAAACAAAAGATCCTACTGCCTACACCACAATCTAAAAGGGCACACAACCGATGAATGTAAGGACCTGCGGGAACAAATGGAGGACCTGGCCCGGAACGGGTACCTGAACAATTACATCGACCACGAGATCATGGCCGCCAGACAAAGGGCAAGGAATCGAGAGGTGAACGTCATCGCAGGAGGGGCAACGCTGGCCGGAGACTCTAACCGGTCGAGAAAGAATTACAGCCGAGCACGGGGGACAGAGGTGCTGAAAACAGAAAAAATCCCAAAAGGAAATCGGTCAACACCCATTATGTTCACCGATGAAGACGCTCAGGGGGTAAGTTTCCCCCATGACGACGCACTAATAATCAAAGCAACAATCGGCGGCACAGAAGTGGACAGAATCTTGGTGGACCCCGGGAGCGCGGTAGACATAATTTCCAAAGAAACTTTGGAGAGCCTGGGGGTAGAGTACACAGCTCTAACCGAGGACAGCACCCCCCTGTACGGTTTCGGGGGTTCAACGGTCGTCCCGCTGGGAAGAATTCAACTAGCAATGACGATCGGAGCCGCCCCCAAAACCCGAACAATCATGATAAACTTCACTGTAGTAGACTGCATGAGCAGTTATCAAGTCATTGTCGGCCGCCCCTTCATGATGAAAACCAAGGCCGCAATGTCCTGTTATTACTTAAAATTGAAGTTCCCCACACGGGAAGGGATCGGGATCGTATGCGGAAGCCAGAAGACAGCCCGCAGCTGTTTTGCCACCTTCTCGCGAGAGACCCTCTGCGTGGAAAGAGGCACCAAGAAGAGACAGAGAGACGAGGACGACGAGAACACGAGGAAAGACCCTGCTCCCCGGCCCGATAAAGCTGCACGGCTCGGAGCAGCCGAAGAATTAGAAGAAGTAAAACTGTTCGGGCCGAAGAAAAGCATAAAAATAGGGGGAAGTCTGGACGAGGCCCTAAGAAAAGACTTGTTGGAATGTCTACAAGAGTACCCCGACGTTTTTGCGTGGGGACATGATGACATGCCCGGAATCGACCCAAAATTCGTAAGTCATCGCTTAGCAGTAAACCCATCACACAAACCAGTAAAACAGAAGAGGAGAATATTCAACCAGGAGCGGTGCAGAGCAATAGCAACCGAGGTGGAAAAATTGCTGAAAGCAGGTTTCATCCGGGAAGTAAAATACCCAGAATGGGTGTCCAACGTGGTATTGGTGAAAAAATCTAACGGAAAATGGAGAATGTGCGTAGATTTCACCGACCTCAACAAAGCATGTCCAAAAGACAGCTTTCCCCTCCCAAATATAGACCAGCTGGTAGACACAACAGCCTGCCAAGGGCTGCTAAGCTTCATGGACGCTTTCTCGGGATACAATCAAGTCAGAATGCACCCTGCGGACGAGGAGAAGACCACCTTTATCACTGACCAAGGACTGTACTGTTATAAAGTAATGCCTTTCGGATTGAAGAATGCAGGGGCGACTTTCCAGAGACTGGTGAACAAAATCTTCAAACCGCTCATCGGCACAACCATGCTGGTATATGTCGACGACATGATAACGATGTCCGGAGAACCAAGGGACCATGTGGCCGACCTGAAGAAAACTTTCGAACTCCTGAGGAAACACAATTTAAAGCTCAATCCAGAGAAGTGTGCATTCGGGGTAGCCTCAGGAAAATTTCTGGGCTACATGGTAAGTTCACGAGGTATTGAAGCAAACCCGCAAAAGATACAAGCCGTGCTAGACCTGAAATCGCCCCGGACAGTTAAGGAAGTACAAAGCCTTACAGGAAGGATCGCCGCACTCAACCGGTTCATCTCACGGGCAACCGAAAAATGCCATCCTTTCTTCAAAGTCATCAAAAAGGCTCAAAAAGGGGTCGACTGGACACCTGAGTGCGAAGAAGCCTTCCAGCACCTAAAGCAATACCTGGCACGGCCCCCTCTCCTAGCCAAACCCCTCCCAGGGGAGACGCTGTATCTATACCTGGCCGTCTCAAAGCACGCAGTAAGCTCGGCACTGGTACAAGAGACCGACCATGTCCAGAAACCAGTTTACTATGTCAGTAAAGCCCTGCTGGACGCAGAAACTCGATACCACATGCACGAACTCATTGCCCTATCCCTGGTCACTGCAGCACGGAAGTTACGACCCTACTTTCAGGCCCATCCTATCAAGGTATACACGGATTATCCCCTGAGACAGATCTTGCAAAAACCAGAGGCCTCAGGGAGACTGATGAAGTGGTCAGTAGAAATAAGCGAGCACGACATCTCCTACCTCCCAAGAACAGCAATAAGAGGGCAGGCCCTAGCGGACTTCATAGCAGAACTCACAGAACCCCAGATCTTGGCCGTAGAAGAAGACAGGTGGGAAATGTCTGTAGACGGATCCGCAAGCTCGCACGGCTACGGGGCAGGGGTAGCACTAAAAAATGGAAAGGGAGAAGAAATACTGCTCGCCCTCAAATTTGCCTTCAAAACCACAAACAACGAAGCAGAGTACGAGGCAATACTGGCCGGACTAAGGCTATGTACGGTAGCAGGGGTCCACAACGTAGTGATCAGGAGTGATTCTCAGCTAGCAATACAACAGCTGAAAGGGGACTTTCAAGCCAGAGAACCAGCCATGGTAGCTTACCTGGCCGAAGTGAAGAAGTGGATGGAGAAAGTGGGAAACGTACTCTTCGAACAGGTCGGACGAGAAGACAACTGCGAAGCAGATTCCCTAGCCCGACTCGCCTCCTCAATGAGGACAGAAGACCCCAGAGTAATCCCTCTTATATACCTCCGAGAAAGAAGCATAGGGGAGACGGAAGTAGATGTACTAGAAGAAGAAGGCCAAGATTCATGGATGCAACCGATCAGGAGATATCTGGAAACAGGAGAAACCCCTGAAGATAAAAGGGAGGCCAGGAAGCTGAAGTTCAAGAGCACCAAGTTTTCCCTGATTGAAGGAGTACTCTACCGGAGAGGGTACACCGTACCCCTCCTAAGATGCTTGGCACCAGAAGAAGCAGACTACGTGCTCAGGGAGATTCACGCAGGCATCTGCGGAAGCCACGCCGGGGGAAGATCAATCGCCTTCAAAGCCTTAAGGCAAGGGTATTACTGGCCGACCATGCACCAGGATGGCGTAAGGATAGCACGGAAATGCGAAGGTTGCCAGAAAAATGCCAACCTCTACCATCAGCCGGCAGAGCAGCTGACCACCATATCCAGCCCCTGGCCCTTCGCACAGTGGGGGCTAGACATCATAGGGCCAATGCCGAAAGGACGAGGTCAGGCAAAATATGCAATCGTGGCCATAGACTACTTTACCAAATGGGTAGAGGCGGAGCCATTGTCCACCATCTCGGAAAAGAAGGCCACAGAGTTCCTGAAAAGAAATATAATCTGCCGGTTCGGAATCCCCCGAGCAATCATCACCGACAACGGAAAGCAATTCGACAGCAGGGGATTCAGGAAACTTTGTGAAGACCTCCAGATAACTTTGAAATTCGCCTCGCCGGCCCATCCCAAGTCAAACGGGCAGGTTGAAGCCACCAATAAAACTATCAAGTCAAACCTAAAAGCTCGACTCGGATCAAGAAAAAGCTTATGGGTCGAGGAGCTACCGGAGGTACTGTGGGCACACCGGACGACCTTCAAGGATTCAACAGGAGAGACACCCTTCTCCCTATCATACGGATGTGAGGCCGTCATTCCAGCAGAGATCGGAATATCAACCCACAGGGTCCGCCACTTTGAGAACGAGCGGAACGAAGAACTCATCAAAAGCCACCTCGACCTGATCGAAGAAAGGAGAGAGCAGTCAGCAGTAAGAGCAGCAATCTACCAACAGAGAATGGCCCGCTTCTACAATAGGAGAGTCCGGACCCGCTCTTTCCTACCAGGCGATCTAGTGCTAAGAAGAGTGACTCTGAACACCCGACGACCAGAAGAAGGATCGTTAGGTGCCAAGTGGGAAGGACCCTACAAAATCACCGAGGTGGTAAGACCAGGGGCCTACATCCTAGAGCATCTGGACGGCACGAGGTTAAAGAAACCATGGAACGCCGAAATGTTAAGAAAGTACTTCCCGTAAAAATCAACTTTCCTTTCCTCTATTTTTCTTTCTTTTTGCAGAAACCTGCCAAAGCACCGAATCGGAACAACTGTTGTAAAGAGGGCAGCACGCCCCCAAGCATGAATAAAAATTCCTTTTCTGGCAAAATCCTTTAAAAGCAAAAACAACCACCACCGGGACTATTCAGAACTTCGGCTCGGGGCTGGATTTCGTTCCGCCGAGGCCACTGAGATAAAAAGCTCGGGGTCGGGCCATGTCCCACCGAGTCTGCCCTTTGGACTGGGGACGTAACATTCCCCCAGGACCAAGTGATTATTACAGCTCGGGGTCGGGCCATGTCCCACCGAGTCTGCCCTTTGGACTGGGGACGTAACATTCCCCCAGGACCAAGTGATTCTTACAGCTCGGGGTCGGGCCATGTCCCACCGAGTCTGCCCTTTGGACTGGGGACGTAACATTCCCCCAGGACTAAGTGATTATTACAGCTCGGGGTCGGGCCATGTCCCACCGAGTCTGCCCTTTGGACTGGGGACGTAACATTCCCCCAGGACTAAGTGATTATTACAGCTCGGGGTCGGGCCATGTCCCACCGAGTCTGCCATTTGGACTGGGGACGTAACATTCCCCCAGGACTAAGTGATTCTTACAGCTCGGGGTCGGGCCATGTCCCACCGAGTCTGCCCTTTGGACTGGGGACGTAACATTCCCCCAGGACTAAGTGATTATTACAGCTCGGGGTCGGGCCATGTCCCACCGAGTCTGCCCTTTGGACTGGGGACGTAACATTCCCCCAGGACTAAGTGATTATTACAGCTCGGGGTCGGGCCATGTCCCACCGAGTCTGCCCTTTGGACTGGGGACGTAACATTCCCCCAGGACTAAGTGATTATTACAGCTCGGGGTCGGGCCATGTCCCACCGAGTCTGCCCTTTGGACTGGGGACGTAACATTCCCCCAGGACTAAGTGATTATTACAGCTCGGGGTCGGGCCATGTCCCACCGAGTCTGCCCTTTGGACTGGGGACGTAACATTCCCCCAGGACTAAGTGATTATTACAGCTCGGGGTCGGGCCATGTCCCACCGAGTCTGCCCTTTGGACTGGGGACGTAACATTCCCCCAGGACTAAGTGATTATTACAGCTCGGGGTCGGGCCATGTCCCACCGAGTCCGCCCTTTGGACTGGGGACGTAACATTCCCCCAGGACTAAGTAATTATTACAGCTCGGGGTCGGGCCATGTCCCACCGAGTCTGCCCTTTGGATTGGGGACGTAACATTCCCCCAGGACTAAGTAGCCATCACAGCACGGGGTCGGGTTACGTCCCACCAGGCACAAAAATATTTGAGAAAAGAAGACAAGCGAGTAAAGAAAACATGCAGGGCAGGAAACACAAACACACATTCAAAAGATAGAAATATAAAAATATCATTAAAACCAAAAAAAAAAATGTTATTACAAGAAACAAAATGTACGAAGGGCCCCGTTCGAGTTACCCCTATTCAATCAGCCCGCGCAGGAGCTGTAGCACTTCCTCAGCTAGCTCGGACGAGGGGAGAATAGGCTCTGCCTCGGAGGAAGGAGCCACAGCCTCAACCTCAGCAACTTGGGGGGGCCTCAGCTTCCGGGGCCAGAGATGACACAGGCACCACAGGGCGGTCCTCCGAAGAAACCGGTACGGCCGGGGCAACTGAGACCGGGTCAGGATCAATCACTCCCTCGGAGGACGAAGGCAACCACCTCTTAAACTCCTCCTCGGATATCTCCGACCTGCAGTAACGGATGGCCGCGTAAACAGGGTCCATATCCAGATCGGGGAAAACCACCGGAAGGATCTCCGCGCAATCACCGACCCCCTCAAGACGGATGGAATCCCTCTCGGCTTCCAGCTGCTCCTCCCTGAATTTTATCTCGGCCCAGGCCTGGTCTAACTCTTCCTCCCGGGACCTCATTTCGGCTAGGACCCGATCCAGCTCCTCCTCTTTAGTCCGCAGCCGATATTCAAGGGATCCCATATCCACCTTGAGGATCCTGTTATCAGCCTGGACCCTCTCTAGTGCCGCCCTAGCCTCCTCAGCATTCTTCCGCTCCACCGTGACAGGAGTCTTAAGACCCTTATTTGTTTGGAGAGCCTCGACCGCAGCAAGCTCGAGATCCCGGGTCTTGTCTTCAGCACTAGCAAGCTTGGCCTCCACCTCGGACAGCCGGTTCTGAATTCTCTGGGCCTGACCACCCTCAGATAAAAGGCTCAAGAACAAATCCTTGTTCCTGGCCGACAAATAAGTCATCTGCAAAAAAAAAAAAAAAAAAAGGAGAGGAAATCAAATCTTGAAAAAACACTAAGTCATGAAGACACGTCGGTACAAAAGAAGGAAAGCACATACCGCGGCCATCTGGGAGCACATCTCCTTCACCACCTCCTCGGGAGACAGGTCTTCATACCTCAAAATTTTCTCAGGAGGTATCGCTTCGGCCAGTTCATTGAAAGCCGGAACAAGGTGGGAAGTAGACTCCATGATGCCCTCCCCGAGGTCGTCAACACCGAGGATCACGGAACCCTTCCGTTTCTTGGAAGGGCCCCCTAGCGCCCTCCTCTCCACCTGAGATGGCGCCCTCCTCTCCGCCTGAACTAGCGCCTCCATACTTGGCGCCTCCTCATCTTCCACCTCCCTTGCAACCTGAAGGTCCACAGCACCAAATGGACGCTTCCTTCTCCTAGATGGATTCGGGGGACTACCAGAACGGACGATGAATGCCCCTGAAAGTTGATCTTGAGAGCCCGGACGCTCCACCTCATCAGACACCCGCACAGCCCCGGATGATGCAGGCCGTTTCTGGGAAGCACTGGAGCTTACTTGGCTTCGGTAGGCAGGAGAAGAAGCAGAGGTATCAGAAGAAGCTTGGGGTAGTACGCGGACAGGAAAATGGAGTTCTTTTTCTTTTTCTTCAAAAAACCGCCAAACAGTTGCACAGGAAAAGCTTCGTCTCCTTATAAAGTCGAGAAGCAAAACATTATTGGCCGTTAAAACAAAGAAAGAGCCATGGATGAACGCCACTTGTCAAGCAGAAAGGAAAACTCGAACGGACGAGATTAAAATGCTGTAGGAACATCCCTGCACAGCCAAATTCTTCTCTACTTTTGGCGGGAAGCGGGTAGATGGTCGACAAGTGTCAGGCCCACAGCAAAACCCTAAAGACGATTTGACAGGCATTTAAGAAGACATGACGGTTGTGCGTCTCGAGGAAAGATGCTTGGAGGAAACGGCAAGAGAATTTCTTTTTTAAAACATCATGGGACGACCACCAGCAAAGACGATCAGCACACCATCTTCATATAGTTCTCGGTACCAACTCGCATACTCGTTGGAACCGAGAACTAGGGGACAGATGTTGATGGTGTTTTTGGGCGCTACGGTATTTAAGACGATGCGGCAGGGATAAAAGAGGAAAGGCCAACCATGCTCGGAAACATCAAGAAGTGCCGACCCGAGCAAACTGGTCCGAGTAACCGGGCAGTATACAGGTCGGCAGAAGCATTCTCGAATACGAAAGATCACTTGTGGATGACCATATCAAGAACCGGCCACAACTCAACCGACCACTTTGGTTCAGATGACCGAGCACTATAGAGGTCGGCAGGAACACTCTCAGCATAAAAGGTTGTCATGGCCGACCTCATGAAGACCGACCAGATAGCGAGGCGTGTTCAGGAAGATAAGCATCATATTTTCTCGGATAATGTGACAAATTATCCTACTTTCACGGGGAAACTGATGAAATTAGTATCTTAATAGGATAAAAGGAGTAAAGATAGTTTGAAATTAGGAATCCTTGAGGAAGAAGGAGATTGACTCAACTGGGAACCCTTGTAGAAGAAGGAGTCTGATTTCTGTTATTATAAATAGGAGGGTAGAGCATGTGTAAAAGGCATCTGAAAAGAATCATCACAAAAGTTAGTGATCAGGGTCATCAAAACTCTGATTTGTAAAAGCAAAGAAGAGACCCGAGGAGTGTATTTGAGTAATAAAAAGCATCACCCTGTTCTTGTCCGTGGACGTAGGTCGGATCAAGATCCACCGAACCACGTTAAGTCATCTTGTCTGATTGGTGTATTTTTTGCTTTCCGCTAAGTTTGCTTTTGGTTTCCCTCATAACCAAACAAATTCACTATTGAAGGAGGATTCCCTCAGGAGTGATATTCCCATATTACCCTGAGACCAAAATCCACCGTCAACAAAATTCTACGACGGAGATTACAGATAGAGACTCGGTGGTTGTGTCGCGCATGAAAAAGAAAGTGACATACCCTACTCCACCGCCGATCTTCATTTCATACCTCACAGTAGAAATTCAGAACACAAGATTCGCTCTTTCAAGTTTTGATTTTTTTTTAAAAAAAAATAAAAAATAAAAATAAAAATAAAAATAGAAACAAAGAAAATCAATAGTTATTTGAAATTAGGGACGGAATGAAAATCAAACGTTAGAGTGGAGGGAGTGGTGATAGGGTTCGCAATTAGGTCCGGGCCGTAGGTCTTTAGTCCAGCCCTTTTTTTATAGATTAGGGTTAGGGTCTTAAATAATAAGGTATTTTAGCTTAAAGGTCAGATATGGGTTTTTAAAATAAAAAGTTTCGGCTCGATCATGTTGGGGTTGGTGCTTAGAGCGTCAATTCCCCGTTGTATTTTCTTGTAAATACTATTGTAAAAGTTTTATTATGAATAAAATAAGCAGTTTCTATAATATAATATATCTTCTTATATGGTAAAGACGTAATAGACCTTAGGATGATTAGTCATGATACAGCTGCAAAAGCGTCGCAACTGACATTGAGTTGTATCATGACGTTGTCATTCTCAAACAGTTTCTGGTCAAGGTTTACACTACTTGGTCAGTAAAGTAAACCCGTTGAGACCGGTACATGTCGCATACTGGAATATATGATTTCAATGGTTTCTCAATGAACCATGAGTCCAGGAGACTCGTATAGACGTGTATGTGTTTATAGCGGATAAACACTGAACGACTAACCAAAGATTCGTAATGGATGGTACACCAACGTCAATAAGAATCTTCTCGGGTTGAATAGCATTTGTGATTCTTCGACTTGAGATACCACCGTGGGCACATGAGACATCTTCCACACTTAGATGGCAGTCAAGTCACCAATCTATTCATATCATACCTCCGTCTGTTCGTTGGGTATGGATAGATCCTCAGGATATCATGTGTGTGTCGAGATAGGATCCGTCAGTTCTGTGTACAGAGCATAGATAGTCCATATATGATTAGCAATCAGATAAAAACCATGGGCCCGTGGTACACTTTAGAAGTGAGTTCTAAGTGTTCTTTTAGAGATTGCTAATAGAGACGTCGACGAGATTGTCCCTACAGAGATTTGACGTTTACATCTATATCTCTGGGATATATCTGGATACCTGTGACGGAGGAATTAAACATATGTCATGACCTCGACCTGTATGATTCAGCGAGTTTATCTGTGGTAGTCATAATTTACGGGTGGGTAAATTATGGACACGAAATTGGATTTCGTGACGGATATGCCTGAATCTAGAGAGTCTCACTAGTGAAATATACTCGTAGAGCACTAGGGCAACTTTTATGAATAATATTGATTATTTATAAGTCGTTTAAAGATTAAACGAAAAATACGACCTAATGGTTAATTCCTATTTATTGTGTATTTATATTTAATGATAGATTTTATTAAATATACATTAATTAAATGTCAAATTATGATATTTGATTTATATCATAAATATATATTTATTTGTATATTTAAATTAAATATAATACATATATTTAAAATATTTGTATTTAAATAATTATTTAATTATTTAATTGTTAAATAATTAAATTAATTAAAAATATAAATATCTTAAGTTTTTATATTTTTTGGAAATTCCATGAGTTGTTTTATTTGACTTTTTGAAAATCATTAATGTTTTAATGATTATTTACACAAGTTGATAAAGCAAATTAATTGAAACAAAAAATAATATCTAGATATTTATGTATACACAATTTTCGCCAAGGGCAAAATTGTAGAGTATATATTGTTTTGTTTCATTTTCATTAGGTTAAGGTTAACAAGTTACACAAAAATAAACACAATAGAGTTGAGAGAGAAAAAGTTGAAAAACAAAATGAAATGCTTGGAAATTTCTTGATTTTGTAAGTTTTTCTTTAAACCTTTCAACTTAGAAAATGTTTCTAACATGCTTAGCTTCAACATGTGTTATTAGGATGTTGTCTCTACACTTTTAGTTTGTGTTTTAAATGGTTATGAACTTGTTTGAAAGATGTATGCATGCATGGTTTCAAAGTAAGCTTGAAATGGTTTCATAAGCTCACTTTTGATTATTTGATAATCAAGTTGCCATTCTAGAGTTGCTAAGCCACTCATTGATGACCTATAATTGTTCATGAGTTGTTTCATGATGGTGAGACTTGTTTGGTGTGGTAAAGTTTGAATAAAAGTGTTGGATTTAATTGATTTGGTAAAATTTATCAATTTGAAGAAATTGTAAAATTAGGGTTCTTAACCCTTTCCAAATTTGGGACTTTTCATATATGTGATGTATTATGGTGTGTATATGATGCATATTTATTTTTGGGTTGATTGGATTTGATCTTAACATGTTTTGAACATAAAAGGACCAAATTACAAAAACTGAAAAGTTTGTGGCTGTTCGGCAATTTAAGGAAATTTTGGGATTTTGTTGCAATCTGATTTTGATGTGTTGGACATGTTGGGAATCATTTTAGAATTGATTTAGAATCATCCAAAATTATATTTGACAATTTAAAGACTAAAATGATCAATTTACAAACTTGTGGGGCAATTCGGTAATTACCAAGAAATTTGATTTCTTGTGTAATTTGATAATTGGGTAATTAAATAAATAAGTTTATTTAATTGATCAAAGAACAATTTTGAAATCAGAAAATTTTGATTTTCCGCGTTTCCGCTGCATTACCGGATTTTCGCCATAAAACCCATACAAAATGGTATCAGAGCGAGTCTGATTCTGGACACCCTAATATGATTATGCCTTTTAAATCTGTTGATGGTGTTTTCAGGCACTATGTTATTTAAGCAGCACGACATGGGTAAAAAAGGTAATTCACTTCTCAGTCAAGATTATTGATGCCGACCCGACCACTAAAGAGTCAACAGTAAAGGACCGGGAACTTTACGGTTAGTGACCGAGCACTTGAGTTCAAGATGACCGGGCAATTATCAGGTTGACAGAAGCATTCTCAGCATAAAAGACTATCATGACCGACCTCATGAAGACCGACCAGACAGGCGAGATATACTCAAGATGACGACACCATATTCTTGCAGATAAGATAAACAAATTATCCTACTCTCACGAGGAAATGAAGTCAGAATCCAAGAAGGAATAATCAAAGTGAAAGCAACGTTGGGTTAGAAATCCTTACAAGAGGAGAAGACCAAATTCAACTAGGATTTCTTATGCAAATAGGAGTCTAATTTCTGTACTATTATAAATAGGAGTGCAGAGCATGTGAAAAGGGCATCAAAAATTAGGGATCTGAATCTTCAAGCTCTGACTTTTAGAAAACAAAAAGAACTCGAAAAGAGTGTTTAAGTAATAAAAGTATCATCCTGTTTGTGTCCGTGGACGTAGGTCGGATCCAAATCCACCGAACCACGTTAAATCTCCTTGTTGATTGGTGCGTTTATCTGTTTTTTGCTAAGTTTGCCTTTGGTCCCCCATAACCAAACAAATTCACTATTGAAGGAGGATTTCCTCGGGATTGATATTCCCATATTACCCTGAGACCAAAATCCGCCGTCAACAGTTGGCGCCGTCTGTGGGGAACTGGACAAAAAGTAACTCGTGTAGTAAGACAATGGCGGAAGGCGGAAACCACCAATCATCAGGAAACTCAGCCACAGATCGATGGAGAAGATCGAGGAGAACCTAAGGAAAGAAGGAAGGAAAATCAAACCTTGCTAAAAACCATAGTAGACCGATTGGAAAAGATAGAGGGAGCACACGACGAGGCCGGGACTAGCCGACGAAGGAACGAAATAGCAGAGGGAAAAGGATTGTTGATACAAGTGAGGACGACAGACCCGGGAATGGGCCCCTATAGGGTAAAATCTGTAGTGGTTCAGGAAGACTCTCAAACTGAAGACATGTGGGAGGAAGAAGATGACAAATCGTCACCAACTTCTCCTATAATAGCCCTCACGATGCCAAGAAAAAAAGGAAAGAATGTGACGAAAGAGCACGGGAAGATACCGGACCTGAGAAGCACCACGCCCAAGACAACAGAAAAAGAGGAAGTCACAAGAGGCGGCATGGAACAAAGACAGCAGGATGAAATCTTGGCTGCGGGAGGAACTAGCCAAATGGGGAGTATTCCCCAACACAGACATAGGAGACGCCCGGGACGGTAGAGATGAGTCCCCCCTCACAGAAGAAATAAGGTCGGAAAAATTCCCAAAAAGATTCAGCATGCCAACCATGGCGTTATACAAAGGCCATACCGATCCCAAAACCCACGTTGAAGGTTTCGTTCTACTAATGGAGGTACAAGGGGTAACAGGGGACGCCATTTGCAAAGTGTTCCTCTTAACCCTGGCCGGACCGGCCATCCTATGGTATAGAAGCCTAGCCCCAAGAAGCATCAGCAGCTTCACTCAACTCAGAAAGTCATTCATACGGAGTTTTAAAGGGGCTTGTGCCCCCAGGAAAACGATTGGAGAACTAAGGCTTATGAAGCAAGGAGACGATGAACCGTTGAAAATATTTATTGAAATATACCACAATATGGTACTTGAAGTCGGAGGGTACGAGTCTCTTGAAGCCCTGGAAAGCTTAAAGGGAGCCTTGAAAGTCGGAAGGCTATGGACCCACCTAAGGATCCAAGACACCCCGGACTACGCAACCGCCCTGGAAGTAGCCCGGAAGTTCGTTCTGTTAGAAAACGAGGAGAGAAAATATCCCGAAGAGGGAACACCATCAGAGAAAGAACCATGAAAGAGGGCGCCCCCGCCGCGTAGAAAAGAGATTCTGAAGGCCGCCCTTAAAACACAAGGAGTTCAAACCACTGCACCGAGACAACCAAGAGAGAAGGCCGCCGACCCAAGTAAATCATGTGGTCGAGGAAAGGAAAATGCATACATCCCCCTAAATAAACCACTGGGACAGATTGTCATGGAAATTCAGGGGAAATGCCTCTTGGTAGAACCCGACCAAAGAAGATTTCCCCTGGACAAGAGGAACCAAAAGGCTTACTGCATACATCACAACTCCAGAGGACATGCAACTGACGGATGTAAAGATCTGCGGGAACAGATGGAAGACCTGGCACGAAACGGATACCTGAACAAGTACATTGACCATGAAGTTATGGCGACTAGGCAGAGGACACATAGCACTAATCAGAGATTCTAATCGGTCAGGGAAAACTATAACAAAACTCGGGAGTCAGACGTACTAGAAACGGAACAGGCCCCGGGATTACAAGGTGGTCGGCCGGTATCAACAATGCCCACAAATGAGCCAAATATAAAAATTTTTCTCGAAATATCCCGCAGAAGAACTGTAAGGAGGACAGTATGTCCCCAAATATGAATAAAACATTTTTTCATCCGCTTTCTTAAAAAAAAATTGAAAGCCATATACAAAAACATGGGACATACTCGACGCCCACTACAAAAGACAGTTGGCACCAAGGCCGCTTCAACCATCTGCTCGGGGCTGGATTCGTTCCGCCGAGGTCACTTGGTTTCTCTCAGCTCGGGGTCGGGTTACATCCCACCGAGTCAGCCCTTCGGACTAGGGACGTAACATTCCCCCAGGTCCAAGTGCATTTTTCAAGCTCGGGGTCGGGTACATCCCACCGAGTCAGCCCTTCGGACTGGGGACGTAACATTCCCCCAGGTCTAAGCGCCTTTTTCAGTTCGGGGTCGGGTACAATCCCACCGAGTCAGCCCTTCGGACTGGGGACGTAACATTCCCCCAGGTCCAAGTGCTTTTTTCAGCTCAGGGTCGGGTACATCCCACCGAGTCAGCCCTTCGGACTGGGGACGTAACATTCCCCCAGGTCCAAGTGCCTTTTTCAGCTCGGGGTCGGGTACATCCCACCGAGTCAGCCCTTCGGACTGGGGACGTAACATTCCCCCAGGTCCAAGTGCCTTTTCAGCTCGGGGTCGGATACATCCCACCGAGTCAGCCCTTCGGACTGGGGACGTAACATTCCCCCAGGTCCAATTGCCTTTCTCAGCTCGGGGTCGGGTACACATCCCACCGAGTCAGCCCTTCGGACTGGGGACGTAACATTCCCCCAGGTCCAAGTGCCTTTCTTTCTCAGCTCGGGGTCGGGTACATCCCACCGAGTCAGCCCTTCGGACTGGGAACGTAACATTCCCCCAAGTCCAAGTGCCTTTTTCAGCTCGGGGTCGGGTACATCCCACCGAGTCAGCCCTTCGGACTGGGGACGTAACATTCCCCAAGGACCAAGCATCTCTCTTGGCTCAAGGTCCTCAGGGGCATGCTCGGTACATATGATCTGTGAGAAGCATAGCACAAGGAGGGATGATACCCCTGTGGCGATTGCCTACTCCAGTGTTACCGAACATAAGGAGAACATGCCCTTAATGTGTCTGGCACTCTTTTATCCTCACGTACCCGATGTAATGGATCCGTGGGAAAGCATAGCAAGTGGGATAATGATTCCCCCGTGACGATTGCTAGCTCCAGTGATGCCGGACCTAAGGAGGAATGTGCCCTTAGTATCTCCCGGACACTCTTTGATCCATTCATCATCCGGATCCGCGAGAGACGCAGCACGGGATGCGTTGTGCCCCTGTAGTGTGTGCCTACTCCCGCGTGGTAAGGAGGAGCCCTCATACAATACACAGGCTCCCCAGTGAACCGACGTGTAGAGGATGTGCCTTACCAAACCAATCAAACCCTCTTCTGATCCGAATCCTGGTTCGCCGGGACACTGATTGAAAGATTCAGAATTGTTTTTGGAGACCTCGGGCGGGACGCTGTTTTTGAGGCATCCATGTTGTTGTTTATGCTTGCAAAACGTTTTTTATTATTGGGATAAGGTGCTAAGTCACCCCACTCCTTTTTTTATTTTTTCAGAACTGTTTTTTATTTTCCGCTTTGATCTGGTAGGGGGACGGCCCATTGCCAGATTCGGCAGGGCTTCAAAGGTTGACTTCACTTCCCTTCTGAATAAGTCCCAGGGGTTAGTCGGCTCGGGGTTGGATTACGTTCCACCGAGGCCACGGGTTAGTCGGCTCGGGGTTGGATTACGTTCCACCACCGAGGCCACTTGTTAGTGCCGGCTTGGGGCTGTTACGTTCCGCCGAGGCTTACTTCTAGTCGGCTTCGGGGCTGGATTTCTTCCGCCAGGCCTCTTGGTTATATTCAGCTCGGGGACTCGGTTTCTGTTGGATAATATGACCCATAGCGTCACTATTTGCACAGATCATTGTGTTGTTGTAGCAAATTAACTATGTAACAAGGAAATTGCACTCTCGTCATTTGTGATTAGATCACCATAGATATATAAATGAAGAGAGGTCCCTATGATTAGTTCCTGGATTGAGATGATATGAGACAGTATCAGTCCACGAAGGATTAATCATTAAATATCCCTAGCCGTAGTATTATCGAGACTGGACATCGATAATGCGGAATAGGCTAGTATTGCACTTGTGCGCGTTGTGAGGGCACAACGGCATAGTTCTCATATATATAAGTATTGGATACTTGTGCAAGTGCGATAGGAGGTCGTGTTTCACCGATGGTACGGGAAACAGCTTCGCTCTGGATAGACCCTTCGGAATCCCATTGGTATTATGACTAGGTGTGTCTATGGGAGGCCGAAATCAAGGTAGGTGTGTATAGTCTTAACCTGAGACTTACATCGCTAATACTTACGACAATCGGTAAACTTTGGTTTTGGTGGTGGGGGATCTTAACTGGTTCTGTGTTCACCTCTTCTGGGTTTATCAGGAATCGTAGTGTATTGGATGTGATGTCAAGACGGAAGTGTCACTCCAGTCATAATGGAGATGATGTCACGCAGGATACGGTATTAGTGCTCTTAAGTGATGCGCATCCAATCGTGATATTATGACCAGGTCATGAATATCCGATTATAGAGACTAGTTACCAGACATCCGATATGTGTTTCGGACGGGGCAGACACTTATCCAGCCCCAGCCCTAGCACGTGACTATCCGATACTGGGCCGATATGCACAATACAATTGTATACTACGCTTGATACAGATCTTTGATATTCTTTGATGGATATGTCCGGAGAACTTGGGAAGACTTGGTGCTTTGCTAGGAGTCGACCTTGTCTCGTAAATCGGTAGAACGTAGTACTTGGTACGTACGTGATTCGGATACTCCGACGACCGTATTTACTGCCAGATTATCCGGGGATCTCATGGGTCGCTTCCCGATAATCCACCGATGACGCACAACTCGCACTCTTGAATAATCTGGGATTATATAGAAGAGAGAGAAAATTAATCTAGGATTAATTACGGAGATATTTTATCTAGGATAAAATATCGTCTAGAGAGAGATAACGATTAATTTGGAATTAATCGGTAAATTAATATATTCGATATATTAAACGAAATTAGATTTCGACGCGGAATTAAAATTAGATTTTAATTCGGGCAAACGAGTTAATTTAGAATTAATTCGTTAGCGACGTAAATAATAATTTCGCTAGCCGCAATTATTCGATTGAATTAACGTCGCGACGTAAGCTCGGTATTTCGGAAATATCGAACCCGAACGCGTGAGTGCACGTGGGCCCACTTTCATTTGGAAACGTGTGGGGCCCACATGACACATGTCATATTATGCATTATTTAATTCTAATGCATTGCATGGTGATAGTGTACAATGCACTCAATGTCATTGCATGGAAATTGAGTGTTTGACACTCTAAGCCATTGCATGATTTGTGTCATAAATTTATTATTAATTTAATAAATATTATGGCATAAATATAAATTGATTTTTGGTAAAAAAATTAATTACAACAAAACACATTTTTTCTCTCAAATTCTCTCATCTCTCTCACGCCCAAGGGGTATTCTTCACTGGTTTTGAACCAGTTTGGGCGTGAATAAGGGAAGCAAGAGTGGGTTTTCATGGTGAAAATTCAAGTGCTAGCACACTACAAGTCTTGCGAAGGTGGTAGGGAGGTTCGACCATGAGACGGGATCCATCCGACGAAGCTAGGAGCTCCGTTTCTTCACTCAAATTTCTGTTTTGCAGGGCAGTGGACTGCCAGCAGTTTGGCGTGAAGGGCAGTACGTTTTTGGCCTTGATTCGTCTTCAAATCGACATAACCGATCAATGTGAGTATTCCGCTACCTCCGTTGTGTTCACGCATTATTTCATGTCTTGATTTGATCTTGGGACCTTAGAATAAACCAACAATGGCATCAAGAGCTAATGTTGCAAGCATGAAATGTAGGGCTTTAAAATTTGGGTAAATGTTTGTTGAGCATGATTTGAATAAATTGCTTGTTTGAGTATGCTTATAACATGTTTAAATTATTTTGGTTGGACTAATTTGATGAAAATTGATTTGGAATAATTTTCCCCAATTTGATGGTGTTGGCCGAATGTGTATGATATTGGATTCTTGGAATTTTTTCATTTTAATTCATTGGATGAGTTGTAATGGATAGGATGATGTTAATTTAAGATTGAATTGGATTTAATTTTAAATTGAACAAAAACCCTAAATTCCTTATGTTGGCCGAATCTACAATGCCCTTTAATGTCTTGGTAATTTTGATTTTATGAACATTGGATGTATATGAAATCATTCGGAAGTTAATACGTTGTCGATTGTGTAATTAATCGGATTGAATTCAAATCGGACAAAATAACCTTCCTTGGCCGAGACTTAGAAGCATGTATATGGGTTTGATTTTTCATTATGTGTGTTTGACATGTGATAATGAATTGAATATGATTAATAAGACTAATTTGGTGTTTTTAAAATGTTGATTTAGTTGATTAATCATATAATGCACTTTTGATAATTAAATTGTGAAAATTGGATTTTGGATTTAATTAATTGGGCCTAATTTTGGAAATTAGAATTTAAATTGTAATTGGGCCTATTGGGCTTGATTTATCAAGTTTGGTTTAGGCCAAGTGGATTGGATCCAATTGGGCCCAAAACCTTAACCATAAAGCCCAATTGCGACTAATGAACCTTAAATGTTCAATTGGGCCTAATGGGCCAAGATTGATTTATGGGCTTATGGGGTAAATCCCGGATTGGACTTTGGTTATCGGTTTGACCCGAGTTGACCAAAAGTCCACGCCTTAAGAAATCAATCAAAAGCCCATTGGACTTTAATTGAATTGACGTTGGACGTTAATCGGTCTTTGAGACGCGTTACGATTAGATTTGGAATTTAAATCGTAAAAGGTTTATTAAATAAAAGTGTAATATTTAATTTGGAATTGAATAGTGAATTAGTATTAAATACATGTTAAATTAGATTTAATGATGTAGTTTAATTTAATTCATGAATTCGTACTTTAGTACTTATTCGCAAAAACGAGTTTGACTCGAACAAAATCAAATCGTTGTTTGAACATTGGATGATCACTTAATTATCAGATTAATTAATTTGATTAGATTGATTGATAGCATGCTTATGTGTGTGAATACGTGGTTGTGTTGAATGAATAATGTATATCGGATGGATATTAGTCGGGTGGGCAATTTTAGAAATTGTTGTAATAAATTCGATTTATTAAATTGGACCTGCGTGTCCAGCCTTAGCTCATCCTTCTTTCTCTTTGTATTCTCTCTCTCACCTATTCCCCTCTATGTATATGAGGTTTCTTTAGAAGTGTAGTGTAACGGGTAGAAGTAGTACAAGTGCTAGCTTGAGTGAGAAAGGGAGAGATTTGATCTAGGATCAATGTGTTAAGTATCCATCCGCATCATTATTATTTTATTTCATACTCGCTTTATTATGTATTTAGAATGCATGTTTAAGGGTGTATGATGATGAGACCTTAACAAAGATAATTAAATTGGTAGCCAATTTGCACGCGAAAATCCCTCAATCTATATTAAGCAAATATCCTTCCATTGAATGATTCTTGTTCAAGATCCGAAGTTGGCATTGGTTGTTTTTTGACCAAAGTCAAGACCTTT
This sequence comes from Zanthoxylum bungeanum, assembly GCA_019454045.1. Classification (NCBI taxonomy): domain Eukaryota; kingdom Viridiplantae; phylum Streptophyta; class Magnoliopsida; order Sapindales; family Rutaceae; genus Zanthoxylum; species Zanthoxylum bungeanum. Next base: position 63,519 of record SKCR01015806.1, read on the forward strand.
GTCAATCAAGGATGTACTTGAATCATGAGAGTTTTGTTGCATATCGGTGTCTTGTCCAAATCGTGATTTTTATTGGCCAAAGTCAGATCACTTTTTGTCCAATGACATTGATTACGAAACTTTCCTCGTCAATGGGTCCCGCTTAACTGGAATCATTAGGTTTGTTTTTGGCCAAAGCCAAGGCCTAGATGATTCGGAGGATAGGGTTAGGAAAATGTATGGATACATTGACATTATACATATGTTTCGGACTTGGATGTCCACCTAACCGGATCTAGGAATTGGATGAGATCCAATTGATCTGTGAGCTACCTAGTTAAATAGCATACAGCTTTTTATTGGCCAAAGTCAGGGTTGTGTGTTATTTAATAGGATCCTAGCCCACTAGGAAACACGGTTTCCCGAGTACTCCACAGAGGGTTAGAGGCTCGACGAAAAATAGTGGGAGGCAAGTATTGAATTTGCAACATTCGTTCGAATACTCGCTAAACACGCTCATTTATTTTACTCGTCATATTTATTAAAAGTATTAGTTGGACTAATATTTTATGTTGTTTTAAAATTATATATAGTTGGACTATATACAAACTCATTCAATATATAGTTGATTTTATAATTGGATTATAGTAATCAATATAATTGAATTAAAATGATAGTTGATTTTATAATTGGATTATAGTAATCAATATTAAAATTATAGTTGATTAAATAATTGGATTATTGTAATCATTATAATAAATAGTACCTTATTAAAATTGATTAAATAGTTGGACTATTAAAATCAAGATAGAATTGAAAGGTTGAATATTTAAAATATATAATCCTTGGATTAAATGCTTTAAATGATTTAATTTTCAATTGGGAATTAATAATAGGTTAATTTATTTGATAAAATAACTTATTATGACTAAGCCCATAATTAAGCAAATAGTAGAGCATAAAGTCTTTGGAAGATTTATGTGATGATGACTTTAGTGCTTAATTAATATACTTATAATAAATCTATCTTTAGATTTAAAAGTATTAAAATTGCAATTAATAATTCTTGGAGAATTAATTGACTATTCTAGTGGAGAAAAGTCAAAGTTTGCAATTGGGCATGTAGCACAAGGTGCACATCGTTTCGATATTCCGAAACCCAAGGCTTGGCCAAAGGTTTGTGAAATATTGAAAAGGATAATTGACATATCCCAAAGTGACTACCATTTGGATATGGAAGACACGAAGGAATTAAAGAAGGGCGAGGCTCTAACTTTAAAATATTTGTCAAAGTTATGTTCACTACTAGTATTAAAATTGGATTTTAAATACTTAGTGTGGTACATAAAATATATGTATTGACGTTCAGAATCCGCTGTGAGCTGGATACTGGCTTCAAGCCGAGATTCTCTGCGAATCGGAAACGGGACGAAAGTCGCTGTTTCGACCGTAGATACCTAAGTTTAGGAACTACCCTTTGGGTATGTACTTAAATTAGGAAATGTTATAATGTAACTAGTTTGACTAGAGACATTATCTCTATATCAGTGTTTAATCCGATACGGATAAACCTTTATATTCTAGAACACTAAGTGTTTTATATATAAAGATGATACTGAGATAAATACATTAGATGTAAATAACAGAATTTATATTTTGAATATAATAAAATCTCAAACATATAAAATGACAAATAAATAGCTCAAATTGATTTGATCAATGGAGACTTATTTGTGGCATTGTTGTCTAGGACACAATTAAACAAGACTCGTATATCCACACTTTTGAAGAGTGGGTACTAGGACTGATTTGACTATTCAAATAAGGTCTACGAATCTAGTTTATTAGGTTAAATACCTAAAATACTATTTACTTGGTAATAGTAAAAGGGCCACCGATCTGTTAGCCCTATTCATGGTGAAGTAAGTGGGCCCATATCTAGCTAGGCTAGATGTGAACATGAATATTTCGTGACCTTAACGGATGTGACATCACGTTGTGGTTATGTGTTTCTTTTGAAGAACACAGATCGGAAACTTTTAGAGTTTCGACACGAAGTCAAACAGATCGGCTATAGTATTATTCCGCCACGGTAAAACCGTAATGGAAAATACTTAAGCAGTAAGTTTCATATGTACATGAAAGAGTACGGTATTCTTTCAGATGAGGACAATGAATAAGGTTTATCAGAAGTCGCTCTGAGCTACTATCTCCTTCAACAGGATATGTATTAACAGTGCAAAACTTATTTAGAATAAGGTTCCATATAAATCTGTTTGACAGATATCATATAGGATATGAACAGGGAAGAAACGAGGTTTCTCATTCCTGATAATTTGGGTATGCCAGGCATAGCGTTTGGATGATACCAAACTAAGGACCCAAATTGGATAAGTGCCAATATAGTTATCCTAAGGGAAACCTTAAGTATAGTACTTGTAAATCCCACATGAGAACAATTAATTGTTGCTCACCATGCGGTTTTCCTGAGAGGAATACCGATATGCAGTGGTCAGTGGGAGGATAGTGATACTCGATGAAAATCGGAGTAATACTGTTCAAGGCACGAAGTCCTTAATGGAACACAAATAGTTCATCTATGATGAAACTATACCATTAATCTTCAAATACACAAGAAACTAGTAGATCGGATAGAGTCAGAAAACAACCTAGGGTATGGTTTCTGATCTAACCTCATAAAGATGTCAATCTTATGGAGGTGTACCATCCGACTACGTTTTGAGGAAGTGATACGAGGTATCGACTCCCTGTTATGGCAAAGTGCCATGATCCGAAATGGATTCCATGTATAACAACTATTTTTGGATACTAGTTGTTGTACCACAAGGCATTGTGCCTATGGTACATTAAACGTCTTCAAGGAAGACATACATGGAAGGCAACATACCAACGTACAAAGCTAGGCTTTTGACGGAAAGGTATCGTTATCAACATTGTGTTAATAACGGTTCAACCTTTTACCTGTTGCCATGGTAAATCCATTTTGAAGATGCTTGTTGATAACTGTATATTTCATTTATGAAATATGTCAGTTACAAATCAAAATCGCTTTCCTGAAAAGGAAACCTTTTGGAGGATGTTTACAACATCCTGACGATTTTGTATAACCGACAACCAGGTTTGCGGGTTATTCGATCCATGTTTGGATTGATGCAAGCATAAGGTTCTTGGAACTGTCGTTTTGAAATAATCATAATGGTTTATGATTTGACTCAAAACGAAATAATTCTTGTGTATATAAGGAGGTTAGTGGGAGAGCGCACTGACAGTGAAATTCCCATAAAACAATTGTTGAAAGCTTGGCTTTCAATAGAAATTCTCCGTAGAATTCTGGGAGATAACAACCTTTATTAGAGGAATAAAGATCTACTGGGATAGATTTGGAGTTGTTAACACTCTCTGGAAATTGTACATTTAAAATGTACTTGTATTGGTGTCTCATACGCTTCGAGCATATGGAGTCACAATCGGGTCAATCCAAGTGACAGTCACTGGATTGAAGTTAAGAACATCTGTTAGTATCTCTGAGAACTAAAGATGCTATCTTTTACTATGGAGAAGGAGAACTTGAAGTGACTGGGATCACTGCTGCAAGTTTCCAAACAATTAAATACTATGGTACTATAAAGTTTGAATAACGGGACAGTGAGCTGGAAATCTTCCAAGCAAGATAACTGTTGCCGAATAAACAACAAATGCGGATTATTGCTGCAGCTGAGGCAGCAATAGAAGCCATTTGGGTCGAAATAAATCTAATTAGATTAGATATAGTTCTGTTAGCGCTGAGCTAGGCGTCAGCACAGGCTAAGGAATTAAAGGTCTCATCGACGATCCAGATATATACTTCTATATCATCTGATTCGTTCGGATCATACATCGTGGCGATGTGATGATCGTATAAATCGCGTCAAAACAACAAATCCGCTGACGAAAACCTTTCCTCAGCAATTTGAGCGAACCTTACATAGTTCGGGTGTAGGACACTCGAGTGACTGGCTATGTGCCAAGTGGGAGATTGTTGGATAATATGACCCATAGCGTCACTATTTGCACAGATCATTGTGTTGTTGTAGCAAATTAACTATGTAACAAGGAAATTGCACTCTCTTCATTTGTGATTAGATCACCATAGATATATAAAAGAGAGGTCCCTATGATTAGTTCCTGGATTGAGATGATATGAGACAGTATCAGTCCACGAAGGATTAATCATTAAATATCCCTAGCCGTAGTATTATCGAGACTGGACATCGATAATGCGGAATAGGCTAGTATTGCACTTGTGCGCGTTGTGAGGGCACAACGGCATAGTTCTCATATATATAAGTATTGGATACTTGTGCAAGTGCGATAGGAGGTCGTGTTTCACCGATGGTACGGGAAACAGCTTCGCTCTGGATAGACCCTTCGGAATCCCATTGGTATTATGACTAGGTGTCTATGGGAGGCCGAAATCAAGGTAGGTGTGTATAGTCTTAACCTGAGACTTGCATCGCTAATACTTACGACAATCGGTAAACTTTGGTTTTGGTGGTGGGGGATCTTAACTGGTTCTGTGTTCACCTCTTCTGGGTTTATCAGGAATCGTAGTGTATTGGATGTGATGTCAAGACGGAAGTGTCACTCCAGTCATAATGGAGATGATGTCACGCAGGATACGGTATTAGTGCTCTTAAGTGATGCGCATCCAATCGTGATATTATGACCAGGTCATGAATATCCGATTATAGAGACTAGTTACCAGACATCCGATATGTGTTTCGGACGGGGCAGACACTTATCCAGCCCCAGCCCTAGCACGTGACTATCCGATACTGGGCCGATATGCACAATACAATTGTATACTACGCTTGATACAGATCTTTGATATTCTTTGATGGATATGTCCGGAGAACTTGGTAAGACTTGGTGCTTTGCTAGGAGTCGACCTTGTCTCGTAAATCGGTAGAACGTAGTACTACTTGGTACGTACGTGATTCGGATACTCCGACGACCGTATTTACTGCCAGCTTATCCGGGGATCTCATGGGTCGCTTCCCGATAATCCACCGATGACGCACAACTTGCACTCTTGAATAATCTGGGATTATAGAAGAGAGAGAAAATTAATCTAGGATTAATTACGGAGATATTTTATCTAGGATAAAATATCGTCTAGAGAGAGATAACGATTAATTTGGAATTAATCGGTAAATTAATATATTCGATATATTAAACGAAATTAGATTTCGACGCGGAATTAAAATTAGATTTTAATTCGGGCAAACGAGTTAATTTAGAATTAATTCGTTAGCGACGTAAATAATAATTTCGCTAGCCGCAATTATTCGATTTAATTAACGTCGCGACGTAAGCTCGGTATTTCGGAAATATCGAACCCGAACGCGTGAGTGCACGTGGCCCCACTTCATTTGGAAACGTGTGGGGCCCACATGACACATGTCATATTATGCATTATTTAATTCTAATGCATTGCATGGTGATAGTGTACATTGCACTCAATGTCTTGCATGGAAATTGAGTGTTTGACACTCTAAGCCATTGCATGATTTGTGTCATAAATTTATTATTAATTTAATAAATATTATGGCATAAATATAAATTGATTTTTGGTAACAAATTAATTACACAAAAACACATTTTTCTCTCAAATTCTCTCATCTCTCACGCCCAATGTGGCTATTCTTCACTGTTTTGAACCAGTTTGGGCGTGAATAAGGGAAGCCAAGAGTGGGTTTTCATGGTGAAAATTCAAGTGCTAGCACACTTACAAGTCTTGCGAAGGTGGTAGGGAGGTTCGACCATGAGACGGGATCCATCCGACGAAGCTAGGAGCTCCGTTTCTTCACTCAAATTTCTGTTTTGCAGGGCAGTGGACTGCCAGCAGTTTGGCGTGAAGGCAGTACGTTTTTGGCCTGATTCGTCTTCAAATCGACATAACCGATCAATGTGAGTATTCCGCTATACCTCCGTTGATGTATTCACGCATTATTTCATGTCTTGATTGATCTTGGGACCTTAGAATAAACCAACAGTTACGTCCCACCGAGTCAGTCTTCTTTGGCTGGGGAGGTAACATTCCCCCCTTCCCAAGCCCAAGTCTTTACTCAGCTCGGGGTCGGGTTACGTCCCACCGAGTCAGTCTTCTTTGGACTGGGGAGGTAACATTCCCCTAAGCCCAAGTCTTTCACTCAGCTCGGGGTCGGGTTACGTCCCAACCGTCAATCTTCTTTTTAGACTAGGGAGGTAACATATATACATACATATGTGTCAAAAGGAAGCATAAAGAAAAAAGGAGAAGAGATAAGAAAGACCCATAAAATATATACATACATATGTGTCAAAATGCTGCTTGAAATATTATTACAAAAAAGGGGGTTTAAAGTGTACACAGGGCCCCGGTCGGGTTACCCTCTCTCATTCAGCCCGCACATGGGCGGGAATTTCTTCCTCAGCTAGCTCAGACAGCGGGAGGATCGGCTCGACCTTAGGAGGAGGAACCGCGGCTTCAACCTCGCCAGCATGAGAGACCTCTGCTTCAAGGATTGGAGGAGGGATCTCAAGGTAGTCCTCGCCGGGGGCAGGAACATCAGGTCGTCCTTCTTGGGAAGCCCCGAAAGCCGGAACCACCGAAATCGGGTCGGGATCCATCACCTCCTCGGAAGGAGGAGGGAGCCATTTTCGGAACTCCTCCTCAGATATATCTCCATTGCAAAAGCTGATGGCCGCATAAATATGATCCATATTCAGACTTGGCAGCACCATCGGTATCAGTTCAGCACAGTCACCAACCCCCTTAAGGCGGATGGCCTCCTTCTCGGCCTCAAGATCGGCCTCTCTCCTCCTCAAGCTCGGCCTCTTTCCTTTTAAGATCATCCCGGGCCCGTGCCATCTGTTCATCCTTGGCTTTCAGCCTAGCCTCAACACTTGATACCTTCCCTTTCAAAATGCCAATCTCAGATTGGGCAACTTTCAAATCCTCCCTGGCAGTATCGGCAAGTTTTCGCTCCAATGCGGCAGCGGCCTTGAGAGCCTTGTTTGTTTTGAAGGCCTCTATTACATCCGTTTCATGATTCTTTATCACCTCCTCCCGGTCGGCCAGTTTAGCCTCCACCTCTGTAAGGCAATTCTGAAGCCTCTGGGCCTGACCACCTTCGGACAATAGACCCAGAAGGAGGTCCTTATTCTTGGCCATAAGGTAAGTAGCCTGTACAAAAACAAAAGAAGTCAAGATATAAAAGACCGAGAACCAAAATCAGAAAGAGGAGGAGTAAAACTACATTTGCCATTTGAGAGCTCATCTCAGTCACCAAGGCTTCGGGAGAGATATCCTCATATCTCGAAACCTCCCCTGGGGGAATCACCTCGGCCAATTCATTAAAAGCCGGCACTAAATGGGAAGTAGCCTCCCGGATGTTTTCTCCCAAATCATCCACCCCAAGGATCACGGAACCTTTTCGCCTCTTGGAGGAGCCCCCAGACGATTTTTTCCCCTGACGGGCGTCTTTCTTCTTGCCCTGCACAGGCTCCTCCTCCTCCTTCAACATCTCTTTGGACTGGGGACGTAACATTCCCCCAGGTCCAAGTGCCTTTCTCAGCTCGGGGTCGGGGTACGTCCCACCGAGTCAGCCCTTCGACTGGGGACGTAACATTCCCCCAGGTCCAAGTGCCTCTCTCACTCGGGGTCGGGTTACGTCCCACCGAGTCTACCTCTTTGGACTGGGGACGTAACATTCCCCCAGGTCCAAGTGCCTTTCTCAGCTCGGGGTCGGGGTACGTCCCACCGAGTCAGCCCTTCGGACTGGGGACGTAACATTCCCCCAGGTTCAAGTGCCTCTCTTCACTCGGGGTCGGGTTACGTCCCACCGAGTCTACCTCTTTGGACTGGGGACGTAACATTCCCCCAGGTCCAAGTGCCTTTCTCAGCTCGGGGTCGGGGTACGTCCCACCGAGTCAGCCCTTCGGACTGGGGACGTAACATTCCCCCAGGTCCAAGTGCCTCTCTTCATTCGGGGTCGGGTTTCGTCCCACCGAGTCAGTCTTTCGGACTGGGGACGTAACATTCCTCCAGGTCCGAGCATCTCTCACAGCTCGAGACAAGATCACATGCCACCGAGCACATCATCGTTAGCTCAGAGGCAAAATTTTCTCCTCACAATCAAGATTGGATCAGTCAGGGGTCAAGACCTCTAAATCTCTGGTTCAGATATTACAGAGAAGGAGTCATTTTTAGTTTGGACAACAAGAGTAACTTCAACTCCTGATGGGACGACCCAAGTAAGCAATTTTCTTTGAGGTGGAGAATCATTCTGAATAGGGTCAGCATCTCCAATAACCGAGGATATGGAGATAGAACAGAAGACTTAGTTGATGGCGAAGGCAATTTCTTTGATTTCTGGAGCGACCACCAGCAAGGCGATCAGCACACCATCTTTATATAGTTCCTGGCACCAACTTGCATACTCGTTGGAACCGAGAACTAGGGGACAGATGTTGATGGTGTTTTTCAGGCACTATGTTATTTAAGCAGCACGACAGGGGTAAAAAAGGTAATTCACTTCTCAGTCAAGATTATTGATGCCGACCCGACCACTAAAGAGTCAACAGTAAAGGACCGGGAACTTTACGGTTAGTGACCGAGCACTTGAGTTCAAGATGACCGGGCAATTATCAGGTCGACAGAAGCATTCTCAACATAAAAGACTATCATGACCGCCTCATGAAGACCGACCAGACAGGCGAGATATACTCAAGATGACGACACCCTATTCTTGCAGATAAGATAAACAAATTATCCTACTCTCACGAGGAAATGAAGTCAGAATCCAAGAAGGAATAATCAAAGTGAAAGCAACGTTGGGTTAGAAATCCTTACAAGAGGAGAAGACCAAATTCAACTAGGATTTCATATGCAAATAGGAGTCTGATTTCTGTACTATTATAAATAGGAGGGCAGAGCATGTGTAAAAGGGCATCAAAAATTAGGGATCTGAATCTTCAAGCTCTGACTTGTAGAAAACAAAAAGAGACTCGAAAAGAGTGTTTAAGTAATAAAAGCCATCCTGTTTGTGTCCGTGGACGTAGGTCGGATCCAATCCACCGAACCACGTTAAATCTCTTTGTTGATTGGTGCGTTTATCTGTTTTTTGCTAAGTTTGCCTTTGGTCCCCCATAACCAAACAAATTCACTATTGAATGAGGATTTCCTCGGGATTGATATTCCCATATTACCCTGAGACCAAAATCCGCCGTCAACAAAATCCAATGTTTAATTTAATCTTTACTTTATGCATGCATGTGTTTATTTAATTTGATTGCGGAAAATCTCTAATTAATAAGGTTTAATGTTAATTATGTATTTGATACATGTTACATGGTCCGTCTTGTCAATACGGTTTATGGATATTTTCTCTATTACTACATCCGAGAACGTGCCAAAGCTGTGAGGGTGTAGCCGATAGAAATTTATTTATGCCGGATGTATATCTGATACTAGATAAATTCAAGCAAAAGCGGAATCCTGAACGTGCCAAAACTGTCAGGGTTACGCAAGTAGCTTGAGTTTATCATTGATAAGTTTAACCTTGGTACGCCTCATTGTGAACGTGCCAAAGCTTTCACAACGAGAATTGACCAGGACCGGAAACTCATGAGTCACTATTGAGTGATTGACAATGAGTTGTCTACCTGATGAATATACATATGCGAGAACGTGCCAAAGCTGTGAGCTTAAATATATTCATGGGATCCACCTTTCACTATTTGTATTTAATTTAATTATTAAATCTTTATATTCTGTTTGGGGATTACAGTATTGAATGATTTAGTGAGAGATATATTTTTAGATTAAAAATCCATGATCTAATTAATGCTTTTGATATTATATGAAACTGCTTAATTTCTGCTAACTGTTTTTCGTAATTAATATGATAGATTTGCGATGGCGGCACAATGACTAATCCGTTTGCGCGTATATTGGATACGAACAAACTTAAAGGCGATGAGAACTTCGCCGATTGGGATATGGATTTAAGGATTGTCCTTGATTCCGAAAAGTTGGGATATGTACTCGAGGGTCCGATGCCCCTTGTGTGTCTGAAGACGCAACACCGGAGGAACTCCAAGCTTTCCATGCTTGGAAAGATGATGATTTAAAAGTTAAATCATACATCTTAAGTTCATTGGCACCGAGACTCGTGAAACAATACTATGGCATGACAGATGCGTATAGTATGATGATGCAATTGAGAGAATCGTATATGAACCAAGAATAAATTGTTGTTCATAAAGCTGCGATGGAACTGTTCCATGCGTGACTGGACGAGGGGCAAGCTGTGAGCTCGCATGTTCTTCACTTGATCGAACAACTAAGGCAACATAATCTCTCTCTGAATGACATTCTCGGTAGGAGTGTCATTCTTGGTTCGCTCTCAGCTTCATATCGCCAATTCGTGATGTATTTCAATATGAATGGGATTATCTGTTCCTACCATGAACTGCATAGGATGCTGATCACGGCGGAAGATGACCTAAGGAATGGAGTACCGACTCGCCCTCCGAAACCTTCTTCACTCTCTGCTTCTTCCCAGGCCTGGCCAAAGGGAAAGAAGACGAAAGCGAAGAAGAATAAGGGTTTCAGTCATCCACCGTAAGGAAAGATAGCAAAGCCTAAGAGGGCTTCTGAAGACAAATTCCATCATTACAGCAGAGTCGGGCACTGGAAAAGGAACTGTCCTGACTACATTGCCCAGATAAGGAAAGACAGAGCATCTACATCAGGTACATTTATTTTTCCAATTATCGATATCTCACTGGCTTGTGAAGCTGTTACATCCAGCATGATTTTGGATTATGTTTGTCCTGTTCACATTTGCAATTCGTTGCAGATACTGAAGGAAAGTAAGAAACTGAAGCCTGGAGAGATGCGGTTGCACTTTGGGAGTATAGACTCTCTGGATGCAGTTGTAGTGGGAGTATGCGAGATGCCTTTGCCGAATGGGAGCCTTTTGTTGTATGATTGTTACGTTATATCGGGATGTGTAGCAAATATTATATCTCTTTTTGTATTAGATACATAAGGTTATCAGGTTAATATTAAGAACTGTTCTTTGTATTTATATGATAAACATAATATTCAGATCTTTTGTTGTCCAAATGAGCATGGTCATTACACATTGCATACTTCTAGAGATATTTTGAATACTTGGATTAACAAAAATGTAGTTTACATGTTGTTAATAATACTGAACTATGGCACATGAGGATAGGTCATATAGGCGTTAAACGCCTTACCCAATTGGTTAGAAATGGTTTGATACCAGATCTCACCATTGAACCCTATCCAACTTGTGAATCATGTATTCATAGTAAAATGACCAAAGCCCCATTTTCTGGTGTTGGACATCGCGCCACTAACTTACTGGAACTCGTACATTCTGATGTATGTGGTCCACTAAGTCAGACTGCTCACAGTGGTTATTCATACTTCGTTACCTTTACCGATGATCTGTCACGATACGATTATGTCTATCTGATGCGACATAAATCGGAAACCTTTGAAAAGTTCAAAGAGTTCCGTAATGAAGTAGAAAAACAGACTGGTCAATATATTAAATGCCTTCGATCTGATCGAGGCGGCGAATATATTGTTGGGGTTGGTGCTCAGAGCGCTAATTCTCGGTTGTATTTCTTTGAGAATACTACTGTAAAACGTTATTATTATGAATAATATAAGCAGTTTCTGTAATATAATATATATTTTAATATGGTAAAGACGTAATGACCTTAGAATGACTAGTCATGATGCTGTTGCAAAAGCGTCGCAACTGACATTGAGTTGTATCATGACGTTGTCATTCTCAGACAGTTCCTGATCAAGGTTTACACTACTTGGTCAATAAAGTAAACCCGTTGAGACCGGTACATGTCGTATACTGGAATATATGATTCCAATGGTTTCTCAATGAACCATCAATTTTGGAGACTCGTATAGACGTGTAGATGTTTATAGCGGATAAACACTGAACGACTCACCGAAGATTCTTAATGGATTGTACACCAACGTCAATAAGAATCTTCTTGGGTTGAGTAACACTTGTGATTCTTCAACTTGAGATACCACTGTGGCGCATGAGACATCTTCCACACTTAGATGGCAGTCACGTCACCGATCTATTTAGATCAGACCTTCGCATGTTCGTTGGGTGTGGATAGATCCTCAGAGTGTCATGTGTGTATCGAGATATGATCCGTTAGTTCCGTGTACAGAGCATAGATAGTCCATATGATTAGCAATCAGATAAAACCATGGGCCTGTGGTACACTTTAAAAGTCAGTTCTAAGTGTTTTTTTAGAGATTGTTAATAGAGACATCGACGGGATTGTCCCTATAGAGATTTGACGTTTACATCTATATCTTTAGGATATATATGGATACATGTGACAGATGAATTATACATTTGCCATGACCTCGACCTGTATGATTCAGCTAGTTTATCAGTGGTCGTCATAATTTACGGGTGGGTAAATTATGGACATGAAATTGGATTTCGTGACGGATATGCCTGAATCTAGAGAGTCTCACTAATGAAATATACACGTAGAGCACTAGGGCAACTTTTATAAATGATATTGATTATTTATAAGTCGTTTAAAGGTTAAACGCAAAAGTACATGTGTAGGGAGCCAATAGTCATTTTCTTAATTTTTGTGTATTTACATTTAATGTTAGATTTTATCAAATACACATTAATTAATTGTCAAATTGAGATATTTGACTAATATCATAAATATATATGTATTTGATATTTAATGTAAATATAATACATATATTTAATATATTTGTATTTAAATAATTATTTAATTATTTAATTGTTAAATAATTAAATTAATTAAAAATATACATATTTAAGATTATGATATTTTATTTAATGACTTAGTTGCTTTTGTTGACTTACTTTATTTCATTAAATTGTTTGATGATTAAAGTTGCAAGTTGATAAAGGCTTTAAATGAAACAATTGAAAAATATCATGATATTTTCCTTATACCACATTTTCGGCCAAGGCTTGAATTTTTTGTATATATTGTTTTGTTTTCATTTAGGGTTTTATTAAGTCAAAAACTCCATTGATAGAAAACAAAGAAGCTTGAGAGAAAGAAAAAGAAAAACAAGAAAAACTTGGATTTTTAGTAAGTTCCTCCAACTTACTATTAGAGAGGAAAATGTTCCTTGTGTTCTAGGCTACATACTATGATATTCTCATGTTTTTCTATTCTTTATTCTTTTCGTTTTTGTTGGATGAAAGTTTGATGATAGGGTTATGCATGTATAAAGATCATAGAATGTTACTAATGAGTTAATAAGCATTCTTTTGATGGTTTGAGAAACTTGTTGTCATTCTAGAGTTATTGACCCACTCTTAAATGACCTATATTTGTTCTATAGTTATTTCATTGTGGTGAGGCTTGATTGGTGTGGTAGAAACATGATTGAAATGTTGGATTTTACTAATTTGGTGTAATTTGTCCAATTTGATGAAATTGAAAAATTAGTGTTTAAGACCACTTCCAAATTTGGGGATTTTCATTTATGTTGTGTATTTGGATGTGTATATGATGCATATAAAATCTTATGTTGATTGGATATCATCTTGATGTGTTTTGAACATTAAAAGAGCAAAATGCACAATTTGGCCAAATGGGGGCTCACGGCTTTTGTCAAAAATTTGGGGTTCATGTTGCAATTTGATTTTTGATGTGTATGAAATGTTAAATTCATCTTAGAAATGATTTAGAATCATCCAAAATTATTTCGAACAATTTAGGACTAAAATTAATAAAATATAAAGTTTTGGGGCAATTTGGTAATTACACAAAAAATTGATTTATTGTGTAATATTTCATATTTTGATAATTGGGTAATTAAATAAATAAGTTTATTTAATTGATTCGAGAAAAAGTTTTGAAATCGGAAAATTTTGATTTTCCACTATTCCGATGCGTTACCAGATTTTCGCCATAAAGCCCCTTCAAAATGGTATCAAAGCGAGTCTGATTCTAGACCCCTAATATGATTTGCCCTTTAAATTCAATGTTTAATCATGTTTTCTTAACTTTATACATGCATGTTTTAATCTAATTTGATTAGATTTATGGTGTATGACACTTAGCGGGAAATCCATAATTAATAAGGTTTAAATGTAATTATGTATTTGATACATGTTATATGGTCCGTATTGTCAATACGGTTTATGAATAATTATCCGTGACTACATCTGAGACCGTTCCTCTGCTGTGAGGGTGTAGCTGATAGAGATTAATTTATACCGGATGTATGTCAGATACTAGATAAATTCAAGCGAAAGCACAATCCTGAACGTGCCATAGCTGTCATGGTTACACAAGTAGCTTGAGTTTATCATTGACGAGTTTAACCTTGGTACGTCTCCTTGTGGGCCTGCCTTAGCAGTCACAACGAGAAACGACCAGGACCGGAAACCCAGGAGTCACTAGTGAGTGATCGACAAATGAGTTGTCTACCTGATGAATATACGTAGGTGAGACCGTGCCTCTGATGTGAGCTGAAATATATTCATGGGAACCACCTTTCACTATTTGTATTTAATTTAATTATTAAATCTTTGTATTCTGTTTGGGGATTACAATATTGCATGATTTAGTGGGAGAGGCATTTTTAGATTAAAAATCCATGATCTAGTTTATGCTTATGATATTATATGAAACTACTTAATTTCTGCTAACCGTTTTTCGTGATCTATATGATAGATTTGCGATGGCGGCACCATCCACTAATCAGTTTGCGCGTATGCTTGATGAGAACAAACTCAAGGGCGCTGAGAACTTCACCGATTGGGATTTGGATTTGAGGATTGTCCTCGATTCCGAGAAGTTGGAATATGTTCTTGAGGGTCCACTGCCCCTTGCTGTGGCAGAGGATGCTACACCGGAAGAACGCGAAGTCTTCCAAGCTTGGAAGGATGATGATTTAAAAGTTAAATCATACATCTTAAGTTCGCTTTCATCGGGACTCAAGAAATAATACTATGGCATGTCAGATGCGTATAGTATGATGACACGATTAAGACAATCGTTTGAGAACCAAGAACAAGTTGTTGTTCACAAGGTCGCAATGGAACTGTTCCATGCGCGATTGGATGAGGGGCAAACTGTTAGCCCGCATGTTCTTCAGATGATTGATTTGATCGATCAATTGAGGCAACATAATCTCATTCTTAATGACATTCTCGGTAGGAGTGTCATTCTTAGTTCACTCCCAGCTTCTTATAGCCAGTTCGTGATGTACTTCAACATGAATGAGATTATCTGTACCTACCAAGAGCTGCATAGGATGTTGCTTACGGCGGAAGAGGACCTCAAGAAGGGAGTATCGACTCGCCCTCCCAGACCTACTTCACTTTCTGCTTCTTCCCAGACTTGGTCAAATGGAAAAAAGAAGAAATGGAAGAAGAAGAAGGGTCTCGGTCCTCAACCACAGGCAAAGATAGCTAAGCCCAATAGGGCTTCTGACGACAAGTGCCATCATTGCAGCAAAGTCGGGCACTGGAAAAAGGAACTGTCCTGATTACATTGCCCAGCTGAGGAAGGAGAGAGCATCTACATCAGGTACATTTATTTTTCCAGTTATTGATATCTCTTTGGCTTGTGAAGTCGTTACATCCACCTGGATTTTAGATTCTGCTTGTCCCATTCACATTTGCAATTCGTTGCAGGTGTTGAAGGAAAGTAGGAAACTGAAGCCTGGAGAGATGCAGTTGCGATTCGGGAGTGGAGACTCACTGGATGCAGTTGCAGTGGGAGCATGCGAGATCCATTTGCCGAATGGGACACTTTTGTTAAATGACTGTTATTTTGTACCTGGATGTGTAGCTAATATTATATCTCTTTTTGTATTTGATACAGAAGGTTATCGTATCAATATTAAGAACTGTTCGTTATATTTATATGATAAAAGTAATATTCAGATCATTTGTTGTCCAAATAAGCATGGTCATTATACATTGCAAACTTCTAAAGATATTTTAAATATTGGAGTTAATAAACGTAGTTTAACTGTTGTTAATAATACTAAACTTTGGCATATGCGGCTAGGTCATATAGGCGTTAAATGCCATACCCAATTGGTTAGGATTGGTTTGATACCAGATCTTACCATTGAATCATATCCAACTTGTGAATCGTGTATTCAGGGCAAGATGACCAAAGCCCCATTTTTAGGTGTTGGACACCGTGCCACTAACTTACTGGAACTCGTACATTCTGATGTATGTGGTCCATTAAGTCAGACTGCTCACAGTCGTTATTCGTACTTCGCTACCTTTACCGATGATCTGTCACGGTACGGTTATGTCTATTTGATGCGACATAAATCGGAAATCTTTGAAAAGTTCAAAGAGTTCCGAAATGAAGTAGAAAAATAAACTGGTCAATATATTAAATGCCTTCGATCTGATCGAGGCGGAGAATAAATGAGTGGTGAGTTCATTGATTATATGAAAGAGAATGAGATTCTCGCTCAATATACTCCTCCAGGTATTCCACAGCACAATGAAGTGTCTGAGAGGAGAAATCGGACTTTATTGGATATGGTCCGGTCGATGTTGAGTTTCATAGATTTACCCTATTTCTTATGGGGCTATTCTTTTTTAACAGCTGCACATCTTTTGAATAAGATTCCTTCAAAAGCTATTCCTACGACTCCGTATGAGATACGGTTCGGTAGGAGACCAAATCTTAGTTACATTAAGGTTTGGGCTTGTCTTGCCTATGTCAGGGTGACTCAGCAAGATAATTTTTCGCCTCGATGGCAAAAGTTTAGGTTTGTCGGATATCCTTCGAATACGAGGGGATATCTGTTCTATGATATCGAGCATCGAAATGTGTTCGTAGCTCGCTTCGTAAGATTTCTAGAAGTAGAATTTTTGTCAGAATGTGGTAATCATAGAGAGGTTGAACTTGATGAAGTCCAACCTGAAAACAACGAACCAACGGAGGAACTTGAAGTTCAAGTAGATGAATAACCTTCAACACACATACTCCGTAGGTCAGAAAGGGTATCTAGACCTCTTGAACGCTTGTATTTGATATAAGAAAAGAGTCTAGTTGTTCTCTTAGTTGAAGAGACAGATCATTTTACCAATAGTGAATCGATGTTGGACATCGACTCCGTGAAATGACAAAGTGGCATGAAATCCGAGATAAACTCAATGCATGAGAATCAAGTTTGGGACTTGGTTCCGCTCCCCGAAAGAATTGTTCCTATCGGTTGTAAATGGGTTTACAAAAGGAAGCGCGGGCCTGACGGTAAGGTTGAAACTTACAAGGCCCGACTGGTAGCAAAAGGTTACACGCAGCGACCTGGCGTCGACTACGATGAAACTTTTTCACCAGTATCAATGCTTAAGTCTATTCGGATTTTGCTTTCTATAGTTGCATATCATGACTACGAGATTTGGCAGATGGATGTCAAAACGGCTTTTCTAAATGGATTTCTTGATGAAGAAATCTATATGGAACAGCCAGAAGATTTTACGACCAGCGAAAACTCGGGTATGGTATGTAAGCTTAAGAAGTCCATTTATGGACTTAAACAAGCTTCACGAAGTTGGAATCTTCGATTCGACGAGATTATTAGATCGTCTGGTTTTCTCAAGAATTCGGAAGAATCCTGTGTGTATCAGAAGGCCAGTGGGAGCATGGTCGTATTTTTAGTCCTATATGTTGATGACATCCTAATCATTGGGAATGATTTAGGAATGTTACAAAGCGTCAAAGCGTACCTCTGTAAGAATTTCTCCATGAAGGACCTGAGAGAAGCTTCCTATGTTTTAGGGATAAAACTCTATAGAGATAGACAAAGGAGGCCGATTGGGTTATCCCAATCAACGTACATAGATAAGATCTTGGAACGGTATACTTTTGGTAACTGTAAGACATCAAACATACCGTTCAGACATGGGATTCATCTTTCAAAGAAGATGAGTCCACAAACAGAAGATGAGAAGGTTAGAATGTTTAACCAACCTTATGCTTCGTGTTTGGGTAGCATAATGTATGTCATGTTATGTACAAGGCCTGATATCAGTTTCGCTGTTAGCGTAACTAGTCGATGTCAGTCCAATCCAGGTAATGACCATTGGATGGCCATTAAATATATCCTGAAGTATCTAAAAGGTACTAAGGATAAATTAATAATTTATGGAGGAAACGAACTGCAAGTTAACGGGTATACGGATTCCGATTTCCAATCGAATCCAGATGATAGAAAGTCTACATCTGGATTCGTATTTACCCTTAACAGAGGTGCAATTTGTTGGAAGAGTTCCAAACAGGGGTCGACAACAGATTCCACCACTGAGGTGGAATACATTGCGGCTTCTGAAGCTTCAAAGGAGGCTGTGTGGATAAATAAATTTATCACAGAATTGGGAGTTGTCCCAAGTATCGAGAATGCAATTTCGTTATACTGTGATAATACTGGAGCCATTGCGCAAGGAAAGGAACCGGGGGCGCATCAGAAGTCGAAGCATATGGAACACAAGTACCACATCATTCGAGAGATTGTGTCATGATGGGATATTGTCGTGTGCAAGGTACCAAGTGAGGATAATGTAGCAGACCCGCTGACGAAGGCCATACCGCTGAAGTTGTTTGATAAACAAATGGAGTCGATGGGTATTAGATACAATCGATATTGGCACTAGAGCAAGTGGGAGATTTTGTTGGGGTTGGTGCTCAGAGCGCCAATTCCCAGTTGTATTTCTTTGAGAATACTACTGTAAAACGTTATTATTATGAATAATATAAGAATTTTCTGTAATATAATATATCTTTTAATATGGTAAAGATGTAATGACCTTAGAATGACTAGTCATGATGCTGTTGCAAAAGCGTCGTAAATGACATTGAGTTGTATCATGACGTTGTCATTCTCAGACAGTTCCTGGTCAAGGTTTACACTACTTGGTTAGTAAAGTAAACCTGCTGAGACCGGTACATGTCGTATACTAGAATATATGATTCCAATGGTTTCTCAATAAACCATCAGTCTTGGAGACTCGTATAGACGTGTAGGTGTTTATAGCGGATAAACACTGAACGACTCACCGAAGATTCTTAATGGATGGTACACCAACGTCAATAAGAATCTTCTCGGGTTGAGTAGCACTTTTGATTCTTCGACTTGAGATACCACTGTGGCGCATGAGACATCTTCCACACTTAGATGACAGTCACGTCACCGATCTATTTAGATCAGACCTCCGCCTGTTCGTTGGGTATGGATAGATCCTCAGGGTGTCCTGTGTGTATCGACATATGATCCGCCAGTTCTGTGTACAGAGCATAGGTAGTCCATATGATTAGCAATCAGATAAAACCATGGGCACGTGGTACACTTTAGAAGTCAGTTCTAAGTGTTTTTTAAAGATTGCTAATAGAGACGTCGACAAGATTGTCTCTATAGAGATTTGATGTTTACATCTATATCTCTGGGATATATCTGGGTACCTGTGACGGAGGAATTATACATTTGCCATGACCTCGACCAGTATGATTCAGCGAGTTTATCCGTGGTCGTCATAATTTACGGGTGGGTAAATTATGGACACGAAATTGGATTTCGTGACGGATATGCCTGAATCTAGAGAGTCTCACTAATGAAATATACTTGTAGAGCACTATGGCAACTTTTATAAATGATATTGATTATTTATAAGTCGTTTAAAGGTTAAACGCAAAAGTACATGTGTAGGGACCCAATAGTCATTTCTTAATTTTTGTGTATTTGCATTTAATGTTAGATTTTATCAATTACACATTAATTAATTGTCAAATGGAGATATTTGACTAATATCATAAATATATATGTATTTGATATTTAATGTAAATATAATACATATATTTAATATATTTATATTTAAATAATTATTTAATTATTTAATTGTTAAATAATTAAATTAATTAAAAATATAAATATCTAAGATTATGATATTTTATTTAATGACTTAGTTGCTTTTGTTGACTTACTTTATTTCATTAAATTGTTTGATGATTAAAGTTGCAAGTTGATAAAGGCTTTAAATGAAACAATTGAAAAATATCATGATATTTTCCTTATACCACATTTTCGGCCAAGGCTTGAATTTTTGGTATATATTGTTTTGTTTTCATTTAGGGTTTTATTAAGTTAAAAACACTTATCAAAAACTCCATTGATAGAAAACAAAGAAGCTTGAGAGAAAGAAAAAGAAAAACAAGAAAAGCTTGGATTTTTAGTAAGTTCCTCCAACTTACTATTAGAGAGGAAAATGTTCCTTGTGTTCTAGGCTACATACTATGATATTATCATGTTTTCTATTCTTTATTCTTTGCGTTTTTGTTGGATGGAAGTTTGATGATAGGGTTATACATGTATAAAGATCATAGAATGTTACTAATAAGTTAATAAGCATTCTTTTGATGGTTTGAGAAACTTGTTGCCATTCTAGAGTTATTGACCCACTCTTAAATGACCTATATTTGTTCTATAGTTATTTCATTGTGGTGAGGCTTGATTGGTGTGGTAGAAACATGATTGAAATGTTGGATTTTACTAATTTAGTTTAATTTATCCAATTTGATGAAATTGAAAAATTAGGGTTTGAGACCACTTACAAATTTGGGGCTTTTCATTTATGTTGTGTATTTGGATGTGTATATGATGCATATAAAATCTTATATTGATTGAATATCATCTTGATGTGTTTTGAACATTAAAAGAGCAAAATGCACAATTTGGCCAAAGGGGGGCTCACGGCTTTTGTCAAAAATTTAGGGTTCATGTTGCAATTTGATTTTTGATGTGTATGAAATGTTAAATTCATCTTAGAAATGATTTAGAATAATCCAGAATTATTTCGAACAATTTAGGACTAAAATGAATAAAATATAAAGTTTTGGGGCAATTTGATAATTACATAAAAATTTGATTTATTGTGTAATATTTCATAATTTGATAATTGTTTAATTAAATAAATAAAGTTATTTAAATGATCCGAGAAAAAATTTTGAAATCGGAAAATTTTGATTTTCCACTATTCTGCTGCGTTACCGAATTTCCGCCATAAAACCCTTCATATATGAGCAGTGAGTTCATGGATTATGTGAAGGAGAATGAAATTCTCGCTCAATACACTCCTCCAGGTACTCCACATCACAATGGAGTGTCTGAGAGGAGAAATCATACTTTATTGGATATGGTTCGATATATGTTGAGTTTTACAGATTTGCCATATTATTTATGGGGGCTACTCTCTTTTAACAACTGCACATCTTTTGAAAAAGATTCATTCAAAAGCTGTTCCTACGACTCCATATGAGATATGGACCAGTAGGAGACCAAATCTTAATTATATTAAGGTTTGAGGTTGTCATGCCTATGTCAGGATAGCTCAACATGATAAGCTTTCGCCTCGAGGGCAAAAGTTTAGGTTTGTTGGATATCCTTCGAATACGAAGAGATATTTGTTCTATGATACCGAGCATCGAAATATGTTCGTAGCTCGCTTAAAAAACATTTCTAGAGGTAGAATTTTTGTGAGAATGTGGTAATCATAGACAAGTTGAACTTTATGAAGTCCAACCTGAAAACAACGAACCAACAGAGGAACCTGAAGTTCAAGTAGATGAAGAACTTCAACACACACACTCGGTAGGTCACAAAGGGTATATAGACCTCCTGAACGCTTGTATTTGATACAAGAAAAGAGTATCGATGTTCTCTTAGTTGAAGAGACTGATCCTTTTACCTATAGAGAATCGATGTTGGACATCGACTCCTTGAAATGGCAAAGTGCCATGAAATCCGAGCTAGACTCAATGCATGAGAATCAAGTTTGGGACTTGGTTCCTCTTCCCGAAGGAATTGTTCCTATCGGTTGTAAATGGGTTTACAAGAGGAAGTGCGGGCCTGATGGAAAGGTTGAAACCTATAAGGCCCGACTGGTAGTAAAAAGTTACACGCAGCGACCTGACATCGACTACGATGAAACTTTTTTGCCAATAGCAATGCTTAAGTCTATTAGGATTTTACTTTCTATAGCTGCTTATCATGACTACAAGATTTGGCAAATGAATGTCAAAACGACTTTTCTAAATGGATTTCTTGATGAAGAAATCTATATGGAACAGCCGGAAGGTTTTGAGTCCAGCGAGAACTCGGGGATGGTATGTAAGCTTAAGATATGGACTTAAACAAGCTTCACGAAGTTGGAATCTTCGATTCGACGAGATTATTAGATTGTCTGATTTTCTCAAGAATTAGGAAGAATCTTGTGTGTATTAGAAGGCCGGTGGGAGCATGGTAGTATTTTTAGTCCTCTATGTTGACGACATCCTAATCATTGAGAATGATATAGGGATGATACAAGGCATCAAAGCTTACCTCTGTAAGAATTTCTCCATGAAGTTATTTGATAAACATGTGGAGTCTATGGGTATTAGATACAATCGATATTGGCACTAGAGCAAGTGAGAGATTTTGTTGGGGTTGGTGCTCAGAGCGCCAATTCCTCGTTGTATTTCCTTGTAAATACTATTGTAAACGTTTTATTATGAATAAAATAAACAGTTTCTATAATATAATATATCTTCTTATATGTTAAGGACGTAGTAGACCTTAGGATGATTAGTCATAATACAGTTGCAAAAGCATCGCAACTGACATCGAGTTGTATCATGACGTTGTCATTCTCAGACAGTTCCTGGTCAAGGTTACACTACTTGGTCAGTAAAGTAAACCCGTTGAGACCGGTACATGTCGTATACTGGAACGTATGATTCCAATGGTTTCTCAATGAACCATGAGTCTTGGAGACTCGTATAGACGTGTAGGTGTTTATAGCGGATAGACATTGAACGACTCAATGAAGATTCTTAATGGATGGTACACCAACGTCAATAAGAATCTTCTCAGGTTGAGTAGCATTTGTGATTCTTTGACTTGAGATACCACTGTGGGCACATGAGACATCTTCCACACTTAGATGGCAGTCACGTCACCGATCTATTCAGATCATACCTCCGCATGTTCGTAGGGTGTGGATAGATCCTCACGGTGTCTTGTGTGTGTCGAGATAGGATCCGTCAGTTCTGTGTACAGAGAATAGATAATCCATATATGATTAGCAATCAGATAAAAACCATCGGCCCGTGATATACTTTAGAAGTGAGTTCTAAGTGTTCTTTTAGAGATTGCTAATAGAGACGTCGACGAGATTGTCCCTACAGAGATTTGGCGTTTACATCTATATCTCTGGGATATATTCGGATATCTGTGACGGAGGAATTAAACATATGCCATGACCTCTACATGTATGATTCATCGAGTTTATCTGTGGTCGTCATAATTTACGGGTGGTTAAATTATGACACGAAATTGGATTTCGCGATGGATATGCCTGAATCTAGAGAGTCTCACTAGTGAAATATACTCGTAGAGCACTAGGGCAACTTTTATGAATAATACTGATTATTTATAAGTCGTTTAAAGGTTAAACGAAAAATACATGCGATGAGACCTAATAGTCATTTTTTAATTATTTTGTATTTATATATGTATTTTGATATTTAAAGTAAATATAATACATATATTTAAAATATTTGTATTTAAATAATTATTTAATTATTTAATTGTTAAATAATTAAATTAATTAAAAATATAAATAACTTAAGTTCTTATATTTTTTGGAAATGCCATGAGTTGCTTTATTTGACTTTTTGAAAATTATTAAATGGTTTAATGATTATTTATCAAATTTGATAAAGCAAAATTAATTGAAACAAAAAATAATATCTAGATATTTATGTATACACAATTTTCGGCAAAGGGCAAAATTGTAGAGTATATATTGTTTTGTTTCATTTTCATTAGGTTAAGGTTAACAAGTTACACAAAAATAAACACAATAGAGTTGAGAGAAAAAATTGAAGAACAAAATGAAATGCTTGGAAATTTCTTGATTTTGTAAGTTTTTCTTTAAACCTTTCAACTTAGAAAATGTTTCTAACATGCTTAGCTTCAACATGTGTTGTTAGGATGTTGTCTCTACACTTTTAGTTTGTGTTTTAAATGGTTATGAACTTGTTTGAAAGATGTATGCATGTATGGTTTCAAAGTAAGCTTGAAATATTTTCATAAGCTCACTTTTGATCATTTGATAATCAAGTTGCCATTTTAGAGCTGCTAAGCCACTCATTGATGACCTAAAATTGTTCTTGAGTTGTTTCATGATGGTGAGACTTGTTTGGTGTGGTAAAGTTTGAATTAAAGTGTTAAATTTTAATTGATTTGGTAAAATTTATCAATTTGAAGAAATTGTAAAATTAGGGTTCTTAACTCTTTCCAAATTAGGGGCTTTTCCTATATGTGATGTATTATGATGTGTATATGATGCATATTAATTTTTGGGTTGATTGGATTTGATCTTGACATGTTTTGAACATAAAAGGACCAAATTGCAAAAATTGAAAAGTTTGGGGTTGTTCGGCAATTTAAGGAAATTTTGGGATTTTGTTGCAATCTGATTTTGATGTGTTGGACATGTTGGAAATCATTTTAGAATTGATTTAAAATCATCCAAAATTATATTTGAGAATTTAAAGACTAAAATGATCAATTTGCAAACTTGTGGGGCAATTCGGTAATTACCAAGAAATTTGATTTTTTGTGTAATATTTCAGAATTTGATAATTGGGTAATTAAATAAATAAGTTTATTTAATTGATCCAAGAAAAATTTTGAAATCGAAAATTTTTGATTTTCCGCGTTTCCGCTGCGTTACCGGATTTTCCCCATAAAACCCTTACAGATCATTTATTACATAAAATTTATAATATATATATATATTTTGTAAAATTATATATGTTTGCAGTTTAAAATTTTTTATTGTTAGTATTGTTTAATGCACTAATGTAGTGTTCTATGGTTTATTATTATTTTTTAAACTTGTTTAAGTTGTATTAGTATTACTTGTTACTTTCGTAATATTTTTTTAATAATTAGAACTTATAATGTATTTTACATAGTGTAAACTTTTGAAAAATTCATTTTATAGTGAAGTTCTGTCATTTTTTTTTTAAAAATAAAACTATTCAACTAATATTTTTTAAAATAATTTAGGGCCAAACTAAGCCCGGCGCCATATTAAGCGGGCTAGGTCCCGGCCCGACTCTCTCATAAACGACATAATTTTTAAGGGCTTGAACTTTAATATATTTTAAGGGTTAGGATCAGGACTTGACCAAAGCCCGACCCGACCCATTCTCAACCCTAAGTGGTGACGATCGACTCCAGATGAAAGAAAAGAATGGGGGTTTGATTTTTGGTTTTTATAAATAATGGAGGAAGTGGTTTTTGGCTGCACGAGGGAAATGAAAATTTTATAAAATTCTTAATGTTTTTACGGCTTTCAATATGCATTTTTCTGACCTAGCACTTGGGGATGGCCGATGATGGTTTAATCAAGGCCCGGGGAAGTTCTCTGTTTTGTTTATGAGTCGGACCAGCAGTTAGTCGATCGGCTCACTTCGGATTTTTGTAGTTCCCGGCACCAACTCGTACACTCGTTGGAACCTAGAACTAGGGGATAGATGTTGATGGGTATTCCTGCGACTAAGGTATTTATATAGTTCGGTAAGGGCAGAGAAGGAAAATTATCCTCATCCGGAGGATTATGGGTCAGAGGATGTGTGTCGATTCTTCGGCCCGTCATGGAGCTCGGGTCCAGTTTCTTGGGTATGGCCGACCAGAGAAATGCATCTCGGTACAGATTTCAGGGACCGACCACATCGGAACCGAAGCCGACCACACTAGATCGGAAGTTCGGTTTGGTCCTGCCATGCCTTCTGGAACAAACAGATGAGTTCGGGTATTTCGAGTCAGGACGGCAACAGTTTGTGAAGCTCGGCAGATCACTTGACCGACCTCTTGAAGACCGACACGAGATCAGAATGGTTATATTTTCCCTTTGACACGTGTCATGGTTTGAAGACTTTTTACAGGCTGGCTACAATATGTTGCGTGTGATAGTGGAGAAAACAGAGTGATGTGACAGGCCGTCAGACGACATGTTTGCTTTCGGCGAAGACAGCCCTGGGGAAGAAAACCCGTCAATCGGTCAGAGATCACGCGGGAAACGTCATAAAGTGGGGGAACAGTGTTGTAATTCTTGAGTATATAAAGGAAAGTTAGATTCATTTGTAGAGGGATAGCAAATTGGTAACAAAGGAAAATGAGCACTACTTGTAAAAACTCTTTAAACTGCTCGGTTTCGTTAGACCCTTCCTGAAAATAGGTCGGCCAAATTAGTTCTATTAATAAAGTAACCCCCACCGTTTTTTGCCCGTGGACGTAGGCTGGATTCGCTTCGCCGAACCACGTTAAAACTCTTTTGTCAATCTGTGTGTTTTTCTCACCTTTTACTAAATTTGCTTTTGGCCTTCCCATAACCAAATAAATTCAAGGTTGAAGGAGAATTGTCTCGGGTGAGTTATCTCGAAACTGTTCATGGGACAAAAATCACCCGTCAACAGTTGGCACCGTCTGTGGGTAAAGAGTAAAAAGCAACTGGCGTAGTAAGATGACGGTAGAAGGTGGATATCGTGGGTTGTTGGAGAGT
This sequence comes from Zanthoxylum bungeanum, assembly GCA_019454045.1. Lineage (NCBI taxonomy): Eukaryota > Viridiplantae > Streptophyta > Magnoliopsida > Sapindales > Rutaceae > Zanthoxylum > Zanthoxylum bungeanum. The sequence goes on from SKCR01015806.1 coordinate 90,215, forward strand.
TCACCAGCATAATGGATGAAAGGGGAAAAGAATGGGAAGAAGTTGGTCAGAACGGGAAGAAAAAGGATCCGCAGGCAGGAGGGTTGGTAGCAGAAGCTCTCATTTTCTGAGTTGTGGAATGGAATGTAAGAGGGTTAGCCAACGGTTACACATTAGGATTAAGTTATGGAATGGAATATAATGTTGTGGATGGGTAACGTTCGTTGGAAGTGGCTGAACAAGTTCCTCCAATGGTGAGGGCCCTGCTTGCCCGGTCTGCCAGAATCCTCAGTTCTACAGGTTGGTAGTGCTGAAGGATCGGCCAGGGAACAAGTCAGTCAAGGGCAGAGGACAATGTCCCTTAGGCCCCCCTCAATTGGTTTGGTGGTCTTCTCGGCTATGCTTCCAGATTTTGCTCAGGATATGCAAGGTCCTGGGAGCATTGTTCAAGAATGCTTATGGAGAGCACGGCACGAGGGGACCCTGTCGGCATGTTCAGAAAGTAAGTTCAGACCGGTAGGATCTGAAAAAGTCGGGGCTCAAGAACATGTCAGACTCCAAGACAAAAACCAGAAAAAAGTATTGTAAAAGCCTCTCTTGAAATGACCCGCAAAGAGTTGTAAGAAGGGCAGTAGGGCTCTTGAATATGAATAAAACTTTCTCCATTTTTAAGAAATTTGTCTATCTTACTTGTTTGTTAATCAAATGCGAAAGTTGTGTTCAATATTCTTGGGATGTGCTCGATACGAAGGGGTGACCGGTGGTCGGGAAGGGCACCAAGCCCGTGGACGCCAATCCCGGGTGTCATTATCAAACCCCCGGGTGGAAGTTTCCGACCTGATTCCTTTCGCCTTTGAGGATCCAGAAAGCATTAAGGGATGGGGAACATGTGGGAAACACGCGAACCCCTCGTGACACGACAATCCTGGGTGTCATTATCAAACCCCCGAGGCCGGAGCGTTACTACCCCATGGCTTGTATTTTGAGGATTAGCTCGGGTAAATCGGACCCATGGATGTTTCTCCCCCTGCAGGTCGGCTGGTGAATCCCGTTGAAGATTATCGGAGAGTATGGCATGGGGATGACTTAATTGCCTCCATGATCATCGTGCTCCCAGGTAAACCGGACCCATGGAGGTTACTTCCCCTGCGAGTCGGCTGGTGAGTCTCGTTGAGAACTATCAGACCACCTGGCTTGGGTTTGGCCGAATGGTCCCCTTGATTACAGGAGTCTCGGGTAAACCAGACCCAATGAGGTTTCTTCCCTTGCGAGTTGGCTGGTGAATCCCATTGAGAACCACCTATGAGGGCACACACAGGGTGTCTTCTTCCCCTGTGGGGACTTGCATGACCACCCCGGATCGTCGCATCCATAGCCTGGTTAGCCGGGACACTGAATTGTAAGGTTCAAAATTGTGTTTTGGGAGGCCTCGGGCAGGACGCTGCCTCGGAGCACCCGAGTTGTTATTTTTTTTACTTCCAGAATTTCCATGGGGTATGTGCTAAGTCACCTCCACTTTTGTTAACTTTACATTCTTCCAATTTTTATTTTTCGCTGATATCTGACAAGGGGACGCCCGCGCCAGGATCCGCAGAGCCTCAGAGGTTGAAAATCTTCCCCCGTATAAGTCTCAAATATTCCACCAGCTTGGGGCTGGATTCGTTCCGCCGAGTCTGCTATGTTCTGTCAGCTCGAGGCCGGATTCATTCCGCCGAGTCTGTTTGTTCCACCAGCTCAGGGCTGGATTCGTTCTGCCGATGATTTATACCATCTGCTCGGGGCTGGATTCGTTCCGCCGATGCTTTCTTCTCAGCTCGGGGTCGAGCTACATCCTACCGAGTCTGCCTCATTGGTCTGGGGACGCAACATTCCCCCAGAGCCAAGTGTTCTTCTCAGCTCGGGGTCGGCTACATCCTACCGAGTCTGCCTCATTGGTCTGGGGACGCAACATTCCCCCAGAGCCAAGTGTTCTTCTCAGCTCGGGGTCGGACTACATCCCACCGAGTCTGCCTCATTTGTTTGGGGACGTAACATTCCCTCAGAGCCAAGTGTTATTCTCAGCTCGGGGTCGGGTTACGTCCTACCGAATGCATTTGATTTCGGATCAGGGACAAACTATCCCCTCGTGGCCAGACTCGAGTTGGTCGGGTGCAAAAATCAAATTCAGAATAAGTTGTGAAAAGCAGCAAACGAAATTTGGAGTACATAGTAGAAGAAAGAAGAAAAAATGAATTGTTCTAAGTTTACATAGGGCCCCGTTCGGGTCACACTTTACTGATCAGCCCGCGAAGGAGTAGCATCTTCTTCTTCTTCAATAGGCTCAGATACCCTCGGCAGGGAGGGTAGTGACTTCGTCCTGGGAGGTAGGAGGGACGTCGGCTATCTCAGCTTCTGGAACGGGAGCAGGAGCCTCAGGTTGATTCTCTTCAGGGGCCGAGGACATTGGTACGATTGAAATGGGCACAGGATCTTAGACTTCTTCCTGATGGGGGGAAGCCATTCTTGGAGCTCCTCTTTTTGAGAGCTCTCATTTATGAACCGAATGGTCGCATGGATGGACCCCATTTCTAGGCTAGGCATCACCAACGGAATGATTTTGGCGTAGTCACCGACCCCCTCAAGCCTGATGGCGTCCCGCTCATCCTCAAGCTCTGCTTCCTTTTACTTCACCTCCTCTTGAGCCCGGTCTCTCTCCTCAATTAATTTCTTGACTTTGGATTCGACGCTGACCACCTCCCACCTCAGGCGTTTGTTTTCCTCATGGATTTTCTCCATCTCTACCTTATCAGCCTCCGCGTTCTTCCTGGCCAGGGCAGAGGTGGTCTTGAGGGATTCATTCAGTGAGAGGGCCTTGGCCATATTCTCCTCCAAGGTTTTGAATGTTTCTTTATTTTTGGCCAATGTGGCCTCATGCTCGGCAATCTAGCTCTGAAGCCTCTGCGCCTGACCTCCCTCGGATAGAAGACTGGTGAGCAGGTCTTTGTTTTTTGCCATAAGATAATTTGCCTACGTGAAGGAAAGAAAGAAGTCAGAACAGCGGCCAAATAAAGATATCAGGGCGAAGACGGGAAGTTTGTTACCTTGGCCATCTGGGAGCAAAACTCTGTAACCACGTCCTCAGGAGAGATATCTTCGTATTTCGGGATCTCCTCCGGAGGAATTGCATCAGCTAGTTCATTAAATGCCCGCACAAGGTGGGAAGTGGCCTCTCGGATTTTTTCGCTAAGGTCGTCTGCACCGAGCACTATGACATTTTTCCCTATTTGAAGGAGGCCTTTGCTGTTCTTCTCTCTCTTCGAGCAGCCTGTCTCCTTACCAGAGGTTGTTCTTCCTCTTCCTCTTCCACCGGATAGGCCTCTCCCGACCCGATCAGGCGCCTTCATTTGCTAGCAGGCCTTGGGGGGCTAGAAGGACGGCTTGTGCCCATTGGGGGTGCCCTGGATGGGGAGATTGAGATTTAAGCAGTCGACCGGGCCAACTCTTTGGTTTTCCTTTTGGCCTTGGCAGCTGTCGGTCATTTACGAGAAGACCCGGCTTTAGCCGGACCGGTCCCCTTTGCTGCACCTACCAGCTGGTCAAGATATTTAGGCCGCCTCGACATTCCTGCAATGTAATAAGGCAATAAGCATGGTCAGTTCGGAATTCAGGTAAAATTCAAGTCATTTGTGAGTTAGGCATACAAGGGAATTAGTCAGAAAAATAGTAAGAACCTACCCAGCCGCCTCGGGACCTGTGGAGGTGCACTCCGAATGAGGCCTGACTCCAAGAAGGCCGAGTTATTGACTACCCTCTTCCAGTGGCTAGTATAGCTCCAGGCCACCTTGATCCTAGCACAGACCACATGGGTAACCTTGTGAGGGTCCCTCCAGTAGGCTGAGAAAAGTTAAAGAGTTAACATTTTGACATGAAAGTTGAGAAACAAAAGCCAAGAAATCGAGTCCTAACCTCCCGCTCTGAAGATATCGGGGACTTATGTCATCTCCAAGCATGTTGACCAGGTCCATCCCCAGTCACCTGTAGCCCAGAACCAGGGGTCTTTGAAATTTTTATTGGTTTGGGGAAGGTCTTTGATGAGTGTGGGGACGTCGGTAAATGAGGACATGTAATACCAACCGTGATAGGATTTTGGGTTGGCCTTTAGCTGGTATAACCTTTTTAACTCCTCGAAAGTCGGCTCTCCAAGGCCTGCCCGGTGCCAGATCACATGCAAGCCGGACAAAATTCTCTAGCTATTCAAATTTAGTTGGCAGGGGGCAATCTCCATCATAGCCAACATCCCCGCGAAGTATGGTTGGATGGGCAGCCGAAGACCGCACTCAGAAAAGGAAGGGAGAAGGGCGACCAAGCCCTCGTCGGGTTGGCTCGCACGATCACACTAGCTATGGATATCCAGAGCTATGTAGATCAGGATTTCGTACTACTGACGAAGCAAACACAAGGCATCTCCAGTAATGGTAGAAGGTCGGTTCATGTCCAAGGCTGAACTGCCCAGTTCTCCAGGTTCAGGGTCTTTTCGGGGGATTCTGTGGTGGTAGGTATCATTTTCTATTTCAGAAGGGGTTGAAGTGGTATCTAGCTCCTCCAGACTGGGTGCACCCGAGCTGGAGGAGGTTTATGCATCGCGAGGAAGTTAAGGTTCTATGTGCTTGGCCGAAGAGGATTCAGCGTCAGACATTCCTGACAGTCGCCATGAAGTAAGAAGGTCAGTCAGCGGTCAGTTTAAGGCACAATGGTTCGAGAGCTATTCTAACTACCAGGGGCATAGGCTTACAGTTTCTAAATGCCCTAGTAATAACCACAAACAACAAGTCTCTCCTAAAACACATACCACCAAACACAACACTCAGAAAGCCCGAGACATATGCATCCTACCCCACTACCCATCCCTTAACCGGAAAACACAGTCATACCATACACACAACACCAAACCCGAAACATGTTGTACGGTACAGAGCAAGAGGATAAACATGACATAAGGAAAGAAGAACAAGCAGAAACAAGCAAAACACCCGCAAGCAACAATGGTAGAATACAGTATATATGAAGAGAGAAGGGTCGAGTGGAAACTTACTTGATTTGAGAAGGAGGGCTGGCGGTTGGTCTGGTCGGTTGAAAGTTCGATGGTCTCAGGTGCAAGAAGAGCTTTCGCAGTTTGAGAGTTGTGATTTTCGTAAAAGAAAGAAGGATTGTTGCTTTGCTTTCTTATAGTCAGCACAATGTGTTTTTGGGCCGTCTGATCAGAGAGTCTTCGGATGTGCGCCGCGTGTCTTCTTCGGACTCCATCTGATCAGTTTGGGATGAACGGTTGAGATCGAGAGACCTTTGGTTGCCTCGAGAACGGCCGGTTGATTTGAGTTTTTTGGGCGGGAAGACCATGAGTTGTTGACAAGTGGCGCGATCGGGTTTAACCCTAAAAGTGATTTGATGGGAATTTATGGAGATATGATGGTTTGCGGTTTTCGATGAGCGGTTATCAGAAGGGTAAAAGAGGAATTTGACTCAAATTGGGGAATCGACACAAAAATCTACATTTTTCTGACCGAGCACTTGGGGATGGCCGAGGATGGTTTAATCAAGGCTCGAGGAAGTTCTCTGTTTTGTTTCTGAGTCGGACCAGCAGTTAGTCGATCGGCTCATTTAAGATTTTTGTAGTTCCCGGCACCAACTCGTACACTCGTTGGAACCGAGAACTATGAGACAGATGTTGATGGGTATTCCTGCGACTAAAGAATTTATACAGTTCGGTAATGGCAGAGAAGGAAAATTCTCCTCATTTAGAGGATCAGAGGTCAGAGGATGTGTGTCGATTCTTCGGCCCGTCATGGAGCTCGGGTCCAGTTTCTTGGATATGACCGACCAGAGAAATGCATCTCGGTACAGATTTCAGGGACTGACCACATCGGAACCGAAGCCGACCACACCAGAGAACCCGTCAATCGATCAGAGAGCACGCGGGAAACGTCATAAAGTGGGGGGAACAATGTTGTAATTCCTGAGTATATAAAGGAAAGTTAGATTCATTTGTAGGGGGATAGCAAATTGGTAACAAAGGAAAATGAGCACTACTTGTAAAAACTCTTTAAACTGCTCGGTTTCATTAGACCCTTCCTGAAAACAGGTCGGCCGAGTTAGTTCTAGTAATAAAGTAACCCCCACCGTTTTGTGCCCGTGGACGTAGATTGGATTCGCTCCGCCAAACCACGTTAAAACTATATTGTCAATCGGTGTGTTTTTCTCACCTTTTACTAAATTTACTTTTGGCCTTCCCATAACCAAACAAATTCAAGGTTGAAGGAGGATTGTCTCGGGTGAGTTATCTCGAAACTGCCCCTGGGACAAAAATCACTCGTCAACAAACTCAAAACATTGTAGTTTAGTATTTTTTGTAATTTTGATTTTTAAATAAGATTATTTCGATACATAATTAAGACATAGCCTATTGATCCATTATTTTAAAATTAACGCTCGAGTAAAAAAAATCGCAAGACGCATATTTTTTTTGTCAAAAATTATGTTAAGAATTCTTAATAGAGAATTTATGTCATGAATTTTAGATAAAAGCAATTTCGACAAGAAATTTATCATCGGTTCTTGATATAATATTTTCTTTCAAAAATTTTATCATTAGTTCCTAACATATAATTATCTGTCATATTTTTATCATTAATTCTTGATAAATAATTTATCTGTCAAATGTGTATCATAAATTAATGACATAGCTAGTATATATGTCAAGATAGTTTGTTTTTCTAGTAGTGGGTCTTATAACCATCATTGTACGTTTTCTCTACATGGTGAATTTTGATGGTAATCTATATCTGAAGTGATTTTTATCTGTTAAGAATTTTCCCCGTTGTTAACAAATCTTTATGTTGATTTTTTTTCAGCTCTTTAATTATTGCATAGATTAAGAGTGTGGTCATTGATTAGATTTAAGGGTGTATGCTTTTAACCATGAAAATAATAATTAATATTTGTTTTGAATTATTATACTTAGTCTTTAATTCCACAAGCTTTTACACATATTCTCCCATAGATGTATAAAGGTCAGAACCTTATCGATTATCAATTGGTATCAAAGCGTCTAATTACGATCCTTGACCCTTTTAGTTATGGATAGAAGTCAATCCCTTAATTGTCCCTCATTTTTTAACCTCATTCTTTAATGGGACCAATTATCCTCATTGGAAGGTTCGTATGAAAGCGTTCCTCAAATCCCTAGATGAGAAGGTTTGGATGTCAGTTGAATATGGGTGGAAAGAATCCATGGTCACCATAAACGGGGTCGCTACCCCTAAGAATAAACTCACCTTATCCAAAGAAGACTTTGAAGATAGCAATCGCAATAATAAATCTATCAATGCATTCCATAATGTTATCTGCTCTACTAAGTTTAAGAGAGTCTCTATGTGTGAAATTTTCTAGGATGCTTGTGATATGCTTGAGACTGTCCATGAGGGAATACTGTCAGTTAAGAACTCCAAACTTTAAGATCTTGCTACAAGATTTTAAGTTGCTCGCATGAAGTAGGATGAAACCTCAGATGAGTTCTATGCTGAAATTAATGACATAGTTAATTTCAGTTTTAATCTGGGTGAGAATATCCCGATGAATAAAATTGTTAAAATGATCCTTAGATCTCTACCCAAAAATTCCTTCCTAAGATCACTGGCATTGAAGAAAGTAAGGACCTAGATCGTCTAAAATTAGATGACCTTGTAGATAATCTTCAAGTTTATGAGATAAAACTCTCAAGGTCTAAAAGGACTAAGAATATAGTTTTGAAAATTATGATAGCGGAAACCCATGATTCATCATATGATGATAATGATACCTCACTTTGGAGAATGAAGTAATTATATTTGTGAAGAAATTTAATAAATTTCATAACTATAAGAAAAATGGCCATGCTAATGATAGGAAAATGACTGAGAAACCTGGAGATAATAGCAGTTGATTTAGGATTGATAAAAAAAAGTCTATAGAGGATAGGGAAAAGAAATCCCAAGTCATTAGATGTCATGAGTGTCAGTGCCTTGGACATATAAGATCTGAGTGTCCCACTTATTTGAATTCAAAAGGAAAAAAGTCAAGAATGTCTCTCATAGTGATAATGAATCAAAAGATGATTATACTTCTGATGACTCTTCTGAGGAGAGATGAAATCAAATTGTATTTTCTTCCAGTATTATCTGTGGGAAAGAAACTACTGTTAGTGATATGGATGTATGTTCAGAGTCCTCTCATGATAACTCTGAGGATGAAGATGATCATCATATAGCATATATTGAGTTGTATAATGAGAGTTTAACTACCAAGAACACTTGTGTTGAGGTCAATAAGAAACTGAGCTTGGTAGGAAAGAAATCCAAACCAAGCTTGACAAGAATTTTATTGTTGTTAATGACCTCAATGAGAGAAATATGGAGTTGGTAGATAAAGTCAAATTCTTGGAGAAATAACTGGAAAATGTTAGAATATAGATATCTATATTTTCTAGTGGGACTGAAAAGTTATATCAAATGTTAGACATCAATATGCCTCATTGTGAAAAGGAAGGTTTAGGCTTCATTGATACGACTTTTGCTTCTAAAACTATTTTTGTCAAGTTCAGTTATTATCCAATCATGTTGAACTAACTCCTCAATGTGATTTAGGAAAAAATCTTTGACGAGAAACTCACTTGGATGATTAGGCCAAACAAACCTACGCAACGAATAGAACCCCAAGAACCACGAATTTGATTTTGTAGGAACAAAACCCTTCTAAAGTCACAAAGAAAGCTCACAAAGAACTTGTCTTTAAGAACTCTTAAGATAATATTTTGTTGTATTCTGCTAGCACGAAGACACCATTAAGGTTGTCACGTATTAGATAAGTCAGATTGCGTGAAATAAGGGGAATCCCTCCCTTAAGCAATTGCGTTATGGTCTTTCATTTCGATTCTAAGATTCATTTTGTTGTTATAAAAATATGTCCTTATACACCATATTTTGTCTGTTCCTCCCGCTTGTGATGCAAAAAAATTCATTTGCTGATGAATTGGAATGTTTGTTTCACCTAATTGTTGACTTAACGATATATGAACAGATGACATCTCACGATGTGATTTCAGAAGATGCACCCTCGTAGGTGTTGACATGGAGTGGTTATGTGTCTCAACAAATAAACTAACCTCATATTTGCCATCCTTAACTTCGCACCACACTCATCTCTTGTTATACCACGTACAAGTTTACTGTCAGTAACTTTAGATGGTTGTCGATGACTTTTTTTATAGCATACGTACTCCTTCCTCACTATCTCATCACCAATTTTCTATTTGGTTGAATTTATCTTATCACTAAAATCGGTTTCTTTAGCGTAAGCATTGTAAAATTCATGTACTTCATCAAATATGTTAAATTTTTTCCCTTTTTCAGGCTTCTGACTTCCATAAAATACTTGGATAAAATACTAAATCGTTGTTGCTATCGTTGTTTCCCATAATTTCGGAATCCATAAACAACTGTAAAATAATAATGCGATATATTAATTAAGGTTACAACAATACAATCAATCAATTTAGTTAACACATTAGTTAACACACTGGAGTTGAGGCGGATGTGGAACCTCTAGGGTCAAATCGGTGCCCCGCACAATGGAAATAGGTCTAACCCATGGATATCAAGCATGAGTGTAATTTTAAAATATTTAATGAAATATTATATTCCATTACAAGTGTATAGGAAAAAATTGGGGCTGAATCGAAATTCGAAAACTCCAGAACGGGAGTTAACAAGTTTGAGTGCGTGTAGTGTGTGCGCGTGCACTGTGCGCTGATCATTCAATTTTTTTTATTTCAAATGTTCAGCCTAAACAGAGAGCTGAAGGCAAAAGGGTTTTCAACCTTAATTGTTTTAACCTTCCCTAAATATTTTAAACACCCAAAATTAATTTTAACATCAAAACTAACATCAAATCATGTTATAGAACAAAAATCAAGTTATTCAAAATATCAAATATTTTTTATAAAAGCATAAATTTATTCTAAATACACACTTGTGTAAATTTTGAATCCAAAACATAAACCAAATTAGAATCTCATAATGTAGTGACTCGTGAAAAATTCTAGGTCACCCAAGGTGATCAAGTGATTCTAGAATGGTAGCCTTAGCTCTAAGCTATTATTTAGAGTTCCAAACTCCAATTTTATGTCTATGTCTAACATAAACATTTTGACCCAATTACAAACATATTTTGTTTATACTTCTAAAGCATCCTAACACAATTCATTAGCCTACTTTCAACATTATGTATCTAATACATAATTCAACATTATATGTCTCACTAATGGAAAATATAACTTTTAGAGAAGATCAAACTTACCTAGCAACGTTGATTCAAATATCCAATCTACTTCTCTTTATTGAAATATTTGGAGAACTTCCGAGGATTAGCAAGCTTGACTCCAAGATCCAATCTTGATTCCAATGCTAGCAACCCCAAGATCCAATCTTGATTTCTCCTAGATGAAATGTTGTAGAGACCTCACAAAATTTTTCTAAACATTTCTCTAACTTAATCTAATTTCTCTAATACTTGCTTGTATTTAGATTTATCAAGTTTTTACTTTGCTTAATTAAAATCTTCCTAAAGCTTGCTATTTATAGCAAAACTTAGGTAATTTTTAATTAATAAAAGTTGTAATCAATTTTTAGGTGGGCTTAATCTAATTTGTCCAAATATGTATAATTATGTGTGACTAATCTCCATTGTCTGCCATTTTGATTTAATCCAATTAAATCAAGACAAATATAAGGAAATGTATTAGTTCAATGTTTGCCATTTTGATTTAATCCAATTAAATCAAGCCAAAACCACATATTATTACATATTTATAATTACCATAATATCCTCAAATGGTAGAGATAATTATGATTTTATAATTAAGGCATTGTGTAATTATCCAATTAATCCAATTATGTCAAAGTAAATAATCAATGTTATCCAATAACATTTGATTATCTTAGTTGATAATTATAATATTGAATATTATATTTTATCAAAATTAATCGGCTACCTAAGTGTTCAACGAGTACAATTCATATTGGGACTCTCTAAGTTCAGACACGTTAGTCATATAAGCCTATCTAATATGTACGCAATTCGGCCACCTCCGAATTCGCGAAGAACACATACGATCTTTCTGAACTATACAAGTCGATGTCATCACATATGTTTAACAATCCCTCAATCATAGGCTATCCGAGTTGTGCTTAGGAAACATATAATACACCGTCAAGTTTTCGAGGCGCACATCTCATGTCGATATGTCCACGATTCTTCATAACTGATGTGATTTACCATAGATGATCGACTTTGGCCAAAGATTTAAGAATCATGACTTTACTCACATGGATACCTAAAACCCCTTATGGTACAAATACGGGCCGACGGATCCTATCTTGCTTCGCACTTGATTACTGAATGCATCGGTCCACACCCAACGAATATCTAGAGGCTATACCATGAAATGTTTCTGACATATATGGCATCAAAGTGTGGAAGATCTCACATAAAATCAATGATATCCTATAGTCAAAGGATTACATATACTAATCGACTCGAGGGGATTTCTATTGACGGTGGTGTGTACTTCCAACTATTAGGAATCATCTGTGAGTCATTCAGTATTTGGTCCAACCAATACCCACACGTCTATACGAGTTTCTAAAACTCATGGTACATCAGGTTAAACCATTGTAATTCCAATTCCAATATACGACATGTGCTAGTTTTCTAGGTTAAAGGAATTCGACCGTATTCCAAAACCAACGACTATGAATATATATACTTTAAAATAATTTATGTTGACGGTTGATTTTGGTCTCAGGAGCAATAAATGTTTTTTTTTACTCCCAAGACAATCCTCCTCCAACTGTGAATTTGTTTTGTTTATAGGAAACCAAAAGCAAATTTGGCAAAAGATAAATAAATTCACCAATCAACAAAGAGATTTAACGTGGTTCGACGGATCAGATCCAACCTACATCCACGGGCACAGAACGGACGATGTTTTATTACCGAGATATATTTATCTGATATGTTTTGTGTTTACAAGTCTAATTCTCTTTTTTCTCTTCTCAACTCTCAACGCTCTCAACTCTCAACTCTCAACTCTCAACTCTCAACTCCCAACCCTTAACCATCAACTCTCAACCCTCAACTCTCAACTCTCAACCCTGCCTTACAAGCACGTTTTCCCCTCCTATTTATAATAGCAAAGAAACATTTTTCCTTTTCCCATAAGGATTCCTAGTTGAAACTACATTCACTTCCTTTATCCTATTAGGACACTGACTTATCAATTTTTCCCCATGAAAGTAGGATAACTTATCTTCTTATCCGTATGAATATGATGTCTTATCTTCTGGAGCATATCTCGCCATATTCTCGGTCTTCATGAGGTCGGTCACGATAGTCTTTTGAACTGAGAATGCTGCTATCGATTTGATAATGCCCGGTCATCCGATCTTAAGTGGTCAGTTTACCGATCATAAAGTGCTCGGCCCCTTACTGTTGGCTTTTAGTGGTCGGGTCAGCATTAATGATCTTGACCAAGAAGGGAATTACCTTTTTACCCCCTGTCGTACTGCTTAAATATCATAGGAACTGAAAATAGCATCAATATTTGTCCCCTAGTTATCGGTTCCAACGAGTTATACAAGTTGGTGTCGGGAACTATATAAAAAGAATAGTACTCCTGGCGGACTGATGGATGTCCTTCTTTTTTTTTCTTTTTTTTTACATGTTTCTATTCCATTTTTTATCTTTCATAATCTGCTCCGAATAATCTCCAGCAAATGATCTCTCGAGGCCCGGCCATGAGGGGACAACCCGAGCTGGAAATTAGATCATACGGTGGGACGTAACCAGACCTCGAGCTGGGAGAAACACTTGGCTCTGGGGAAATGTTACGTCCCCAGTCCAAGGAGACAGACTCGGTGGGACGTAACCCGACCCCGAGCTAAGAGGAACACTTGGCTTCGGGGAATGTTACGTCCCCAGTCCAAAGAGACAGACTCAGTGGGACGTAACCCGACCCCGAGCTGAGAGAAACACTTGACTTTGGGGGAATATTACGTCCCCAGTCCAAAGAGACAGACTCGGTGGGACGTAACCCGAACCCGATCTGAGAGAAACACTTGGATCTGGGGGAATGTTACGTCCCCAGTCCAAAGAGATAGACTTGGTGGGACGTGACCCAACCCCGAGCTGAGAGAAACACTTGGCTCTGGGGGAATGTTACGTCCCCAGTCCAAAGAGACAGACTCGGTGGGATGTAACCCGACCCCGAGCTGAGAGAAACACTTGGCCCTGGGGGAATGTTACGTCCCCAGTCCAAAGAGACAGACTCGGTGGGACGTAACCCGACCCTGAGCTGAGAGAAACACTTTACTCTGAGGGAATGTTACGTCCCCAGTCCAAAGAGACAAACTCGGTGGGACGTAACCCGACCCCGAGTTGAGAGAAACCATAATGGCCTCCTTGGCGGAGCGAAATCCAGCCCCGAGCTGAGAGAAACCATAATGGCCTCCTTGGCGGAACGAAATCCAGTCCCGAGTCAGATAACCAAGTGGCACACAGAGGCCTCAGCGGAACAAATCCAGCCCCGAGCCTACACCACGAAACCTCGGCGGAACGAATCCAGGCCCGAGCCGGTGGCACACAGAGGCCTCGACGGGACAAACCCATCCCCAAGCCTACACCACGAAACCTCGACGGAACAAATCCAGCCCCGAGCCGGTGGCACACAGAGGCCTTGGCGGGACAAACCCAGCCTCGAGCCTACACAATGAAATCTCGACGGAACGAATCCAGCCCCGAGCCGGTGGCACACAGAGGCCTCGGCGGGACAAACCCAGCCCCGAGCCTATAGCACGAAACCTCGACGGAACAAATCTGGCCCCGAGCCGGTGGCACATAGAGGCTTCGGCGGGACAAACCCAGCCCCGAGCCTACACCACAAAACCTCGACGGAACGAATCCAGCCCCGAGCCGGTGGCACACAGAGGCCTCAGCGGAACAAATCCAGCCCCGAGCCTACACCACGAAACCTTGGCGGAACGAATCCGGCCCCGAGCCGGTGGCACACAGAGGCATCGGCGGAACAAATCCAGCCCCGAGCCTTGACAGATGCAAGTCATGGGGTAGTTACGCTCCGGCTTCGGGAGTTTGATCCTACCACGAAGGGTTCACGCGCTCCCTCAAACACTTCATCCATTGACGCATTCCTGATCCTAAAAAAAGAAGTGAGTCGGGTAGGATCACTTCTGCCGGGATTTTTATGATATCACATGTGATTGGTGGGCCACGAGTTTGGTGCATTTCCTGATCTCAGATCATTCCTTCGCATCGAGTATATCCCCAAAATATTGAATACGGCTTTCAAGTCGGTCGGTTTCTGGAGGAGCTTGACCAGAACCTTCAGTCCGCCTGCTGCTCCATCGACCCGAATCAGGTTCAGGTGGGGCCGTCTGACCAAAGATTTCGATTCACTTGGCACCACTGCCCCATCGATCCTCGGATTGAGAAGGTTGCGATTGCCCTGCACTGGCAACTTCAGTTTTCCCGCACAGGTGTCTGGGAACGTATTTTCCAGGGACCGGTGCAGTTGCTGCTGCTGCGGGAACAACAGCTGTTCCAGACTTCAATGCATGAACATGAGGCTCGTAATGTTTAGTAGCCCTATCAGATGACCTTCCCAATAGTGCTTCTCTTCTGAGCCGTTCTTTTTCTTCCAGCTCTCGCTTTCTTTGCCTCTGTTTTTCAGCAATCTCATCCAATTTTGCCTTGCGTTCAGCTTCTTCCTTTCTTCTTCTTTCAGCCTCTTCGTGCTTACGAGCTTCTTCCTCCTCACGTAGCTTTTCCCGCAATAACTTTTCTTCTTCTTTTCGCCTTTCATGGTCTTGTCTCTCCATTTCTTTCTTTATTTGTTCTTCCCTCTTTCGCCTCAAAATATCTTGTTTTTCTAGCTCTTTTCGAATCCTTTTCTCATGTGCTTCAACTTCATGGGCTATTCTCGCCTCCTCATTCTTGTGTTTTTTTTTATCCGTGACATGTCCTCATCATTGGTGACTCTTCTATCAGATGAAATAAATCCATTGTCCATTTCTGTAATTGGGCGGCCACCAACATGAGCATCAATGGCACGACTCATAAAGGAGTTCTTCCGTGAAACATTTTCATAATCACCCGAAACAGATAGCAAGAGGTAGCTCTGCCTGCCTTGATGAGATGCAAGATTTAAGTTAGGCAGCTGACCATCAGCAGGTGAACCATAGTGGTGAGATGAGGCAGTTTTCTCATGTATCTCAGTCCTAACAGTTGGTTACTCTGGAAGAAACTTGTATTCATGAAGAGTCCTCGTGGGACCCTGAGGTTGAACCGTGAGCATATCCTTGACTGGTTTCAAATCAAGTCTTTTAAATTCTTTGGCCTCGAAAGAGCGTCCATGATGCTTCGGCTGCCCCACTGTTGCTTCACCTATAGGTCTACCAAAAGCATCAGGCGGTAAGGAATCAAACTCCATGCCGAGAATGGGCCCATCCTCCCTCAACGGCTCCCCCAATTGAGCCTCCACAAAAGTAATAGCTCTCACCTCCGCTATACTCTTAAGCGGCAGAGGAAACATTGACATTGGCGCCATAGACCCCTCGTGGTACCTCTGAACTGCCGCACCTCCTCCCACCAACTCACTCCCCGCCAATTCTTTTCTGCCAGTTGGCACAAGTGGCTGAGAAACTTTCGGCTGCTGCTTCACACTTGGCGCCTCCGGTCCTTCAAACGCCGATGACAGAACCACATCTGCAGCTATCGGTTCGATAACCCTAACTTCACCGATTATTCCGCTCTCACCGCTTCGGACGGATAAGCTTCAACTGCATAAGTATTTTCAAGAATCTCAAGCTGAGAAGCAGTCTTCATCTTGCGCTTAGTCTTAACTTCACCTTCTGGTGGCTTCTTCTTCTTCTTGTTCCTCTCTCTCCGGTTTTCGGACCTGAATAATTACGTTAATTCTCTCATCCCTCTCCATTTTGTGCCTTTCGAACTCAGCTCTGCGGCAGTTCAGAGCTCTTTCCTGGAATATGTTCTTGTTGTCCATCATGGATTGTATCAGGGCTTGATGTTTCTCCCTATCTTTCCTCATATTTTCCTCTATTTTCTCCATCCATTCTGCTGGTGAACTCCCCAATTACTGGTGATTTCCACCTTCTGCCATCGTTTTAATACGCGAGCCGCTTTTTGTTGGATTCCCCACAGACGGCGCCAACTGTTGACGGCTGATTTCGGTCTCAGGGGCAATAAGGGTTTTTTTTTACTCCCGAGACAATCCTCCTCCAACTGTGATTTGTTTTGTTTATGGGAAACCAAAAGCAATTTGGCAAAAGATAAATAAATTCACCAATCAACAAAGAGATTTAACGTGGTTCGGCGGATCAGATCCAACCTACATCCACGGGCACATAACGGACGATGTTTTATTACCAAGATATATTTCTCTGATATGTTTTGTGTTTACAAGTCTAATTCTCTCTTTTTCTCTTCTCAACTCTCAACCCTCAACTCTGCCTTACAAGCACACTTTCCCCTCCTATTTATAATAGCAAAGAAACAATTTTTCTTTTCCCATAAGGATTCCTAGTTGAAACTACCTTCACTTCCTTTATCCTATTAGGACACTAACTTATCAATTTTCCCCATGAAAGTATGATAACTTATCTTCTTATCCGTAGGAATATGATGTCTTATCTTTTGGAGCATATCTCGCCATATTCTCGGTCTTCATAAGGTCGGTCACGATGGTCTTTTGAACTGAGAATGCTGCTATCGATCTGATAATGCCCGGTCATCCGATCTTAAGTGGTCGGTTTACCGATCGTAAATTGTTGGAAAATGCTTATTCATAAGCATTTTGAGGCTCAATTTTAAGCATGGTCCACTTCGTGTTAGTGGTTGTTATTGAATGATTCAGATACTCCTCCGTGAGTACTTCGAAATGGTATATTCATATGCTTAAAATGGTGCTTGGGTGAATGAGAAATTGTTGCTCAAAGTTCACCCATTGGTGTTGGAAAATAAAGAAAAGAAAGCTTGTCCCATATGGGAAAGCTATAGAGTGAATATTATGCTTATATATGATTGCTCATATGTAGATGGGTAAGAGTTATAAGGATAGAGGCTCTCTCTACGTGCGCGGGGGGGGGGGGGGTGCAAATCAAATCCGAATCAAGCTTGGCTCGTGTGCACCCGCGTGTCCTGCGTACACGAATGCCGGACCAAAATGTGCGAGCCCGGCCTAGCGAATTTTTGCAAGCCTCTCTTTATTTTTCCAAGCTTTTGATGTTCCATAACAGTTAATTCAATTTTATTAATTAACTAAGTGGTTACAAATCAAATGGAAGGTCTCCCACTAACTCAATTGAATTGGCATGTTAATTTCTTTTTAATAGAGATGTGTATTTTTTTCGTTTTTGTTGAGTTGAATACAGAAACAAGTTTTAAGCTTTCTTTTTAGAAGAGTTCAAGCACTTCGGTTGTTCGTTGCAGTCGAATTTGGTGGTGCCCAATTTCCTCTTTTTCCGTTGCATCCTGGGAAACAGACGTCTCGCGTTCTACTGCACCGATCGGTAGGGGACGAATTTGTTTTAAGGAGATTGTTGCCGCATCAACAAGCCTCGGAATTCTGCCTTCATCACTGGGACTGATTTACTGTTTTCGCATTCACTTTCTGCGTTTGTCCTGTTCTATTAATTGTGTTGTTGTCATTTGTTTCACTGTTCAAATTGTATCATTCCAGTTCGGTTTACTGATTGTTCAAAGTCCGTTGTAAGAACACAGTAACCAAATTAAATTGTAATAGTCTTAAAACAAATTCGACTCTGTGGATATGGAAAACAGTCCAAACACAGTAGATCCGAATATGGCAGCCTCTTCGGCTGGCCAGAATATTGTGGCAGCCCCCGTGGCTGGCCAAAGTGCAGTGGCAGCCTCTTCGGCTGGCCAACTTGCTTCAGCCTCTGGGCTTAATATGGCAGCCGCTGTGGCTAGCCAAGGTGTTGCAGCCTCTGTGGCTAGACAACCTGTTGGACATGTGAGCCATGTCAATACTGCTGCAGAAAAACCTGAAAAATTCAGTGGACAAAATTTTAAACGGTGGCAACAGAAAATGTTTTTCTACTTGACCACATTGAACCTTGCGAGGTTTCTAAAGGAAGATGCTCCTGAACCCGTGGAGGGTGAGATTGATATCCAAGTGATCAGTGCGATCGATGCTTGGAAACATTCTGAATTCCTATGTAGGAATTATGTGCTAAATGGGCTGAGTGATTCCTTGTACAGTGTGTATGCCGGGATGAAAACAGCAAAAGGGCTTTGGGAATCTTTAGACCGAAAATATAAAACTGAGGATGCCGGTACTAAGAAATTTGTCGTAGGCCGTTTCCTAGATTTTAAGATGGTTGATTCCAAAACTGTGTTAAGCCAAGTACAAGAATTACAAATTATTCTAGCAGAAATTCATGCTGAGGGGATGGTTTTAAGTGAAACCTTCCAAGTAGCCTCGATAATTGAAAAACTACCACCTGGTTGGAAAGATTTTAAGAATTATCTAAAGCATAAGCGAAAAGAAATGAGCATTGAAGACTTGGTTCTTAAGCTTAGAATTGAGGAAGATTACAGAGTATCTGACAAGAGGGGAATAACTCATGAGGCCAAAGTAAATGTTGTTGAACATGGCCATAAGAACAAGAACCTCAAGAAAAAAGGGTCAAAAATGGGCCCTCAAGGAGGAGTTTCCAAGAAATTCAAATTTCAAGGAAAATGCTTCAATTGTGACAAAATGGGTCACAAGTCTTCTGAGTGCAGACTGCCGAAGAAGAAAAAGAATCAAGAGGCTAATGTGATGGAAAACATGACTCAAGATGTTTCAGACATTAACCTTTCAGCTGTGTTTCTGAGGTGAATCTGGTGGGTTCTAACCCAAGAGAGTGGTGGATTGACACTGGTGCCACTCGACATGTGTGCTCGGACAAGAGCATGTTTTCTTCATTTGAGCCTACTGGTAATGGGGAAAAATTATACATGGGCAATTCAGCAACATCTGAGATTGAAGGTCAAGGCAAGGTGATTCTGAAGATGACCTCTGGGAAAGAGTTGACTTTGAACAATGTTCTGTATGTACCAGAAATACGGAAGAATCTTGTGTCTGGATCACTTCTGAACAAGCATGGATTCCGGATGGTGTTCGAGTCTGATAAAGTAGTTTTAACTAAAAATGGGATGTATGTGGGAAAAGGGTATGTAACTGATGGGCTCTTTAAGCTCAATGTAATGGTTGTTAAACCTAAGAATATCAATAAAGCTAGTTCTTCTGCTTATATTGTTGAGTACTCTAATCTATGGCATGGTAGATTAGGACATGTTAATTTTAATTCATTACGGAAATTAATTAACATGAACCACATTCCAAATTTTAAAATTGATAACAAACATAAGTGTGATACTTGTGTTGAGGCAAAACTAACTAGATCATCTTTTCATAGTATTGAAAGAAACTCCGAACCACTTGATCTTATTCATACCGATGTATGTGATTTTAATTCAATACAATCGAGAGGCGGGGTAATAAATATTTTATTACCTTTATTGATGATTGCACTAGATTTTGCTATGTGTATTTGATGAAAGCAAGGACGAAGCTATAGAGAAATTTTTTCTCTATAAGAATGAAGTTGAGAATCAACTGAACAAAAGAATTAAGGAGTTGAGAACTGATCGTGGTGGTGAGTATGTTTTCCCTTTTGAATCACTTTGTGAACAAAATGGAATCATACATCAAACCACAGCTCCTTATTCACCTCAATCCAATGGGATTGCAGAACGGAAGAATCGTACCTTGAAAGAGATGATGAACGCTATGTTAATCAGCTCTGGCTTACCTCAGAATATGTGGGGAGAAGCTGTTTTATCAGCTAATTACCTTTTAAATAAGGTACCACGGAAAGATGCAGGGAAAACTCCTTATGAGATGTGGAAAGGAAGATCACCTTCCTACAAATTTCTACGAGTGTGGGGGGGTGTCTTGCCAAGGTAGTTATTCCTCCACCTAAAAAGGTGAAGATAGGACCAAAAACTGTTGATTGTATTTTCATAGGATATGCGCATAACAGTAATGCTTATCGATTTCTTGTGCATGAGTCTAATATACCAGATATTCACAAGAATACGATAATGGAGTCGAGGAATGCATCCTTTTTCGAACACGTTTTTCCTTGTAAAACTAATTCGAATTCAAATGTACACAAACGGGTACATGAGACTATCATTGAAGATAGTCAGGACCGAGAACAAATAAATGTTCCGGAGGATCAACAAGTTGTTGAACTTGAACCAGACGTAGCAAAGAGTAGCTAAGGAAAATCATTTGGTCCAGATTTTTTGACCTTTTTTGCTAGAAAATGATCCTCAAAGCTATAACGAAGCTGTAAGGTCAGCTGATGGTGCTTTGTGGAAAGATGCCATCAATAGTGAAATTGAATCCATCTTACAAAATCACACCTGGGAGTTAGTGGATCTTCCTCCAGGATGTAAACCTTTAGGATCCAAGTGGATTTTCAAGAAGAAAATGAAGGCAGATGGATCAATTGACAAGTACAAAGCAAGACTTTTAATTAAAGGTTACAGACAACGTGAAGGTCTTGATTACTTTGATACTTATTCTCCTGTAACGAGAATAAATTCCATAAGGATGATAATAGCGATTGCAGCTTTGCGCAATCTTGAGGTCATCAGATGGATGTGAAAACAGCCATAATGAGATTTGATGAAGAGATTTACTAAATGGAGATTTAGATAATTTACATGGAACAACCTGAAGGCTTTAAAGCTCCAGGACAAGAAAAGAAAAAGTCTGTAAGTAATGGTTAAATCCTTGTATGGATTAAAACAAGCTCCGAAACAGTGGCATAAAAAGTTTGATGACACCATGTTAGCAAATGGTTTCAAAATCAATGAGTGTGATAAATGCATTTATGTCAGAGAGACAGAAGTTGGCTATGTCATTTTATGTCTCTACGTTGATGACATGATTGATTGTCGGGAGTAATGTTAAAATGGTGAAATCTACCAAGAATATGCTGAAATCCAAGTTTGACATGAAAGACATGGGTCTAGCAGATGTCATTCTTGGGAATAAAGGTCTCGAGAAGTCCTGATGGACTTATTCTTGATCAGTCGCACTATGTGGACAAGATTCTTGGTAAATTCAACAATGATGATTCTGCTGTGGCTAGAACTCCTTTAGATGTGAGTCTACACCTATCGAAGAATAGGGGAGATGGTATATCTCAAGTAGAATACTCTAGAGTGATCGGGAGTTTGATGTATCTATCGAGTTGTACAAGACCTGATATAGCCTGTACAGTAAACAAGCTCAGCAGATATACGAGTAATCCAGGGGTTGATCACTGGAAAGCAATAGTGAGAGTACTTAGGTACTTACGTTTTACTCGTAATTATGGGTTGCACTATCATAGATATCCAGCTGTAGTCGAAGGATACAGTGATGCTAATTGGATATCTGACATGAAAGACTCAAAGTCTACCAGTGGCTATGTGTTTACACTAGCAGGTGCAGCTATATCATGGAAATCCTCCAAACAGACGTGATAGCCAGATCTACAATGGAATCAGAATTCATTGCATTAGACAAGTGTGCTGAAGAAGCAGAATGGCTTCGAAATTTTCTAGAGGATATTCCAAGTTGGCCAAAGCCAGTGCCAGCAATTTGCATTCATTGCGATAGTCAATCTGCAATTGGAAGGGCACATAACAATATGTATAATGGTAAGTCTAGACATATCGTCGTAGACACAATACCATTAGACAATTACTCTCTACTGGAGTTATTTCGATTGACTATGTAAAGTCAAAGGATAACATTGCGGATCCGCTAACCAAAGGGTTAAATAGAGAGTTGAGTTGGTTGTGAAATCATCGAGGGGAATGGGACTAAACCCCATTAGATAAATGTTTATTACGAAGGAAACCCAACCTTGTTGACTGGAGATCCCAAGATCTAGGTTCAATGGGACAACCTACTCGTAAAAGACATAATTGGTTCACTGTGGGGGGTTTACCCTCTAGTCCATTCCTATGGTGAAATGAAATAGTGATGCTCGTATGGATTGAGGTTAAGCAATGCTTTTAATGATTCTTATGCGTCGGAAATCCGAGCAGAGTATTACGAGATGCTCTTAAATAAGAAATCACCTATGTGAGAGAGAAGTGGGGCCGCTTCAAAGGGAATTGTACGGGGCACAATTCTTAGAAACTCTTGCAGAACCAGGTTGATGTTCATGGCCAAAATGAGCATAACAATGAGAACTCTGATGTGTTAGGTAAAACATCTGTGTGATATATGTTCTCCATTTACATGAACGGCAGTACAGTTCAATGACATCGCATCCACTGTCAGCCAGTAAATGAGATATATTTTCACAAGGGAAGGTTCAAAGGCTGAGGCCTACCTATCTATGCAGGTGTTGAACCGTTGAACTCTTCTAGGTCAAAATAAAATGTTTTATAAAATAATTTTATTCGACGTTTTTCGCCAATTTCATTCATGTGGGGGATTGTTGGAAAATGCTTATTCATAAGCATTTTGAGGCTCATTTTAAGCATGGTCCACTTCGTGTTAGTGGTTGTTATTGAATGATTCAGATACTCCTCCGTGAGTACTTCGAAATGGTATATTCATATGCTTAAAATGGTGCTTGGGTGAATGAGAAATTGTTGCTCAAAGTTCACCCATTGGTGTTGGAAAATAAAGAAAAGAAAGCTTGTCCCATATGGGAAAGCTATAGAGTGAATATTATGCTTATATATGATTGCTCATATGTAGATGGGTAAGAGTTATAAGGATAGAGGCTCTCTCTACGTGCGCGGGGGGGGGGGGGGTGCAAATCAAATCCGAATCAAGCTTGGCTCGTGTGCACCCGCGTGTCCTGCGTACACGAATGCCGGACCAAAATGTGCGAGCCCGGCCTAGCGAATTTTTGCAAGCCTCTTCTTTATTTTTCCAAGCTTTTGATGTTCCATAACAGTTAATTCAATTTTATTAATTAACTAAGTGGTTACAAATCAAATGGAAGGTCTCCCACTAACTCAATTGAATTGGCATGTTAATTTCTTTTTAATAGAGATGTGTATTTTTTTCGTTTTTGTTGAGTTGAATACAGAAACAAGTTTTAAGCTTTCTTTTTAGAAGAGTTCAAGCACTTCGGTTGTTCGTTGCAGTCGAATTTGGTGGTGCCCAATTTCCTCTTTTTCCGTTGCATCCTGGGAAACAGACGTCTCGCGTTCTACTGCACCGATCGGTAGGGGACGAATTTGTTTTAAGGAGATTGTTGCCGCATCAACAAGCCTCGGAATTCTGCCTTCATCACTGGGACTGATTTACTGTTTTCGCATTCACTTTCTGTGTTTGTCCTGTTCTATTAATTGTGTTGTTGTCATTTGTTTCACTGTTCAAATTGTATCATTCCAGTTCGGTTTACTGATTGTTCAAAGTCCGTTGTAAGAACACAGTAACCAAATTAAATTGTAATATAAAGTGCTCGGTCCCTTACTGTTGGCTTTTAGTGGTCAGGTCGGCATTAATGATCTTGACAAAGAAGGGAATTGTCTTTTTACCCCTGTCGTACTGCTTAAATATCATAGGATCTGAAAATATCATCAACAATTTACAATAATAATACTTATCCCAATATCGGATCATCTAATTCCAGTATTACTACAAGACTATTCTAAGGTTGATGTCATACTTAACATATCTATACATCAATCGAATACGCATAATGACAATACCATTAATAAGGTATGAATGAAAATGTATTTATTTTATTAATAAATAATAAAATGTACAATTCGGATTAACACTCCAAGCACCAACTCCAACAACTGTCATTTATCATTTTACATAAATCTGCAAGTTATCTAAGAGGGAGTTGCATGCAAAATAGATTAAAATAGAAGAACAAAACAATGAGGGCAGATCATGAACGTGGTACCTGATGGTGAAGAGGCTACACGATGATGACAGGCGTGGATCCGATGAGGGCATTTACAACACTACATGTTTTAAGATCAATGGTCAGAATCAGCTGAGGAATCAGATCCAGACCGAGCCTACGTTCTGGACGTCCGGACCTAATCCCCATTCTAAGGTTATGATTACCTTTTAACACTGTATAAAATGCTTTCAAAAAACTAAAAACACATTTGTACTTGCTTTCACATTTTTTTTCCCTATAATGAAATGTATAAGTGAAAAGCAGATTGAGTTATCATTATTGGAAATTATGTTTTATTGTTAAAGAAAGTCGCCCTTAGAATCTAAGATATTAATATATCGTGTGTGTGTATATATATATATATTTATATAAAAAAAAAAACAATAGAAAAGATCAAATAGTGTAGTAAAATCAACTTTTTAGTATGAGTAGGTCGTCTCTTCTAAGATTAAAAAGAAGGAAAAAATGTATTTGCACACAAGTGCTTTCATGAGATGAAAATTTAATTCAATTTCAAGTTTTTCTTTTAAAATTATTACACTAACAGTTTTGATTATTTTTATTTGTAATTTGCGAAGAAATAAAATTTAGTATCTAACTATTTATATTAACAAATCCTTATTTGTGTTGGACAAATATCTTCTCGCTTCATCTTCAAATTCAAGTGTTTGAGTTTCTTGATGATTATGGATATGTATAATGTATAAATAGATTTAGACAAATATTAATTTGAATATTAAATTTTAACAAAGAGATTAAAATGAAAGAAGCCAAAAAAATGAAATTACAATTATCATATAAAAAAAAAAAAGATTTCCTTTTTGGATCGTATTGATTATACACTCAAACAAGGAACTAGAGAAAGAAATGCAATGATTAGTTAAGTTATAAAGGAAGCAAATAAAGCAAGAAATTCCTTATTTCCAAAATTGACAAACCGTTTTTCTTGTAACCACCACAACAAAAAATAATTGCCATTACCACGCGTATTTTCTCCGCGCGTGGACAAAATAAAAAATTAATAATTAAATAGTCGCTTCTTATTGATGCTGACGATGGATTCTTTGCTCCTCGAATACTCCACCGTTTCGTGCCTTGCTTCGCTCTCTCTCGTCCCATCAAAGTTTTTTTCCCGTTCAAATTGAGAGAAAACAAAAAAAAAAAAAATGCCCAAAAAAAAAAATACAAACCACCTCAAAACAGTAAATTTCAAATAAAATAAAAATGAAAAATATCTATTTTCTGATACAAGTGATTATATTTTTTTTATTCGAAATTTCGAATAATACAGCCCTAAATTCGAGAAAAAAATTTCATTTGATTCAAAAAATTAATAAAAATTTTTGAATAATTTTCATCTCAAATTTATACTAAAAAACTAGATTAAAATTAACGATTGCCATCGGTGGTAAAAAAAAAAAATGCAAAGAAAATGTTAGTAGCAACAAATTAGGAAATAAATATTATTATAATATTAAATTTTTTTTTTAAAAAAAAAAAAAAGCCAAGGGGCTTAGGCTTGGGTGTCTTTGTCTGATTATAACAGTAAAAGTTCTGATTGTGTTTCAGTAGTTGTTAGCAAATCTCTCAGATCTCTCCATTCTCTCTCGTCACCTCTCTCTCTCTCTCTCTCTCCTTTTACTAATAATAAAACAAAATCAAATCCAAAACAGGAATTTCACTTCACCGATTCCAAGGTTTGTTCCTTTTTTTTCGTTCACTCGATTCTAATTCTATTTCATCTTTTCATTTCAATTTTATTAATTAATTAATAATTCTGTTGCTTTAATTTTCTTATTTTTGGAACTTATTTACTTTTTTGTTGTGTGTTTTATGTTTCGATGTTTTGGCAGTGTTTGTAGAAATGTTTGTGAGAAGCAACTTCTAGCGGATTCTGCTGACCATAGAACGATTCGTTTCGTCAGGTTATTTTTGTTTTGTTTTATTTTTATTTTTTTAAATGTGAAAGCGACGGGATTTAGGGTTTTGGATATTGTGAATTTAGTGTTACAAAGTGTTTTGCTTTCTGTTTTTGTTCTTGCAGGATGTGAAAATGTTATCCTGCATCAAATTGTTGCTAATTTAGCCGAATTCGTGTTGTAAAACATGGAATAGGGTGTAAGATGTCTGTGCAACCGTC
The DNA here is from genome assembly GCA_019454045.1 of Zanthoxylum bungeanum. Taxonomy (NCBI): domain Eukaryota; kingdom Viridiplantae; phylum Streptophyta; class Magnoliopsida; order Sapindales; family Rutaceae; genus Zanthoxylum; species Zanthoxylum bungeanum. The sequence goes on from SKCR01015806.1 coordinate 116,450, forward strand.
TGTCGAACATGTTAGTGATTCAATTTGGATATGAGGAAATACATGAATTGGAGTGGAATGTTTAGTTTTCATACTTGTTCTTCTTGTCCATTTGTTTTTTGGTAATTTGAATAATAAAGGAAAGAGTGGAGGAGAAGAGAAGAAATTATATTGGATGGGTAATAAACTGGGAAGGAGAAGACAAGTGGTGGATGAGAAGTTCACGAGGCCGCAGGGATTGTATGTTCATAAAGATGTGGATGTTAAAAAGCTTAGGAAGCTAATTCTTGAGTTGAAGCTTGCACCTTGCTATCCTGGGGATGAAGAGTGCTGCTTTGATCTCGAAGAGTGCCCCATTTGCTTCCTGGTTTGTGTTTCATCTATAATTGGCTTTTGTGTTAGTTGTTTGTTATTGGTTTATTTGATATTGGCTTTCATTGACTTCCTCTGGTTATTGGAAAATTGAGGATGAAATGATGAATTAGGTCAGTTAGAATTTTCAACTTCATTTAGTGGTCGTGAAGTGCAAACTTGCTTCCTTTTCTTTTGAGAGGCTTGTTAGAGGAAAAATATGAAGACCTCCAAAAAATCTTTGGTTTCCTGTCCATTCCTCAATGACCAACCAGCGGCCAATACTAAAGCCAAAAGATATAGATTAGTTAGATGGTCTTTAATTTTTTAGTCTAACCCACCCAATTTGGCGTTTCTTGCTTCTTAGTGTTATCCAAGTCTCAACCGATCAAGATGCTGCATGAAAGGCATTTGTACAGGTAGTTGCTCAGTGATTGGACATGTACCTTTTGGATTTGAGTGTCTATGATATAAATATATCTGTTAACATTTGTGAGCAATTTGATTTGTCTTTTCTGCATCAGAGTGTTTTCTACAGATGAAGAATCCTAATTCAGCTCGCCCTACTCAGTATCCTTTAGTACTAATGCAACATATTTAACTTTGAAATATACTGCAAATCTTTGCGGCTTTTGTTGTTTTGTTTCCATTTTTTATCATATTTTCTCTGTATTTCTTAATGTTATAAGGTGTCCTTTCTGCAAAACTGCAAATTATGCTGTGGAGTATAGAGGCGTGAGAACAAAGGAGGAAAAAGGCATGGAACAAATTGTAAGATTGGTTATTTCTGGTCAACTCTATTTCTTTATTGAAATTGTGGAATGCTTGGCTAATATATGTTGGCTTTGGAAAATGTAATTTACTTTTTATCCAATTCTGCAGGAAGAACAGCGTGTAATAGAAGCAAAAATTAGGATGCGGCAGCAGGAACTTCTGGATGAGGAAGAGAGAATGCAAAAAAGACAAGATTCAAGTTCTTCAAGCACAAGCGTAGCACCGGGGGAGGTTGAATTTGACTCGGAAGGTATCATCTACTTGTGATTTGGCTTCTACCTCTAGAACAGTATTCCATTTACTCTTGGAATCGTAAATCTTTCAAGTTATCCTTTGTTTGCAGTTCCATCAAGATCTTCAGAAGGCGAGGGAAATGTCCCTTTTCAGGATTTATGTGCCACTCCTATGATTAGGCAACCTTCTCATCATAGTGCAAATGGGTATGGAGCATTCTCAACTGTCTTCATGTCATTCTTGTTCGAAGCTGCATTATAGTTATTGTTGTTTCCATTGGTAATGACTAAGTAAACATGTTACAAAATAAGGAAAATTGCTGAATTGGAAACATAGGGCTCTACTGTTTTTCGGAATCTGTTATCAATTCTTTGTGGATTTTATGTGGCTTATTCTTATCCTATAAATACTTTTTACCTTGCATCTATGAGAAATACTGATTTTGTTCTGATTTAGATAGGGTTGTACTTGTAAAATATAGGACATTTAGTTTAATTGAGTAAGTCGAGGTTGAGCTTTGCCAGCTATGTGGATATTGTTCGCTCCTTGGCTGCCAGGCCTGATTGTAAAGTTAAAACTATTTAATTATACGAGCTATTGATGAAGAACCAGAAAGGGAAACTGAGAGAGAGATAAATAAAACAGTGGGAGGAATAGAGATAAAGGAACAAATGTTGTTTGTATATGTACTGTCCAGAAGCACATAATTTTGTTTTTCCCTTAATAGGAAAGTACAAAATGTCTATTTTGAATGGCTGGGTCTAAAGCAGAAAGAAACAAAATCTAAATAAGATCAATAAACCAAATCCTACTGAAAGAAGGGCACCTAAGCTTGAGCCATTGTTCATGTGCTGTAATTGTGGTTAAATTACAAGAAGACAGGATTGGATCATGGTTTTCAAAATAAAGCTACTTGTCCTGTTCATTTCTTTCATTTTTTGTAAGTGTATAAAGGGTTAAATTATGGAGACTAGAATTGGTGGATTGTATCTAAGCTGGGCTCCTTAGTAGTTAATCTTATTAGATTGCAGCACTTCCATTGGTCCAGCTAATCTGATGCAAGGTATCAACTTAATGACTTTTGTTACACCGAGAAAGCCTTGGCCTCTTTCCAGAAATATCTTCTTTCTAAGTTCAGATTGAGGCTCTGATTAATGATATGCATTAATGGAGTACATGAATATGTTGAGAACTTTGGTGATTATAGAATGTGCTGAAACTAATGACATAGGCAAATGGAGTGTATGTGTCGTGGGGCTTGAGTGGCTGTTGTAAAATAAGCTGAGAGTCATTAGAACAACATAAAACTTGGCGTGAACTTGCTAACAAATTGTAGTAGTTGTGTTGAGAGCAACATCTTTAAAGAAGAATATTAGTGTTGAATTTTTCTTTTTCATTTCTCAGTTCTCTCTCTTTTGGGATGAGAAATGATCTTCAATGGTTTCTTTGTAGGGTTTAACAAAACTCAATAGTAACGTGTATCACTAGTGAAGATTTAATGCTTTAAGTATAGAAGTCTTATGGATTGATGAGAAGTGAAGACTGAGATGCAAAGTCATTTTCTCGCTGGAGGTTGGGGTTAGATGCTTAGAGAATTATAATCCTCAGTGCTAAAAGCTCCATCCCTTAAATCATACTGTCATTATGCTCAAGCCCTATTTTTATCATTGGTGAATGAATCTTCTAATTGTGCTAATGGATGTATAAACATTTTAAAGTTAATCTCAACCTATGATATCATGTCATCTATAGAATTTGAAATCTGCATCTAATAATGCAAGGTCAGATAGATGTTTTAAATCGGTCATGATGTTATGTTGTACTATTATTTATGAATCCCTCACTTAATTTGCAGGGATGATGAGTTTGACCTTGATTTGGAAGATATAATGGTCACTGAAGCAATCTGGCTTTCCATTCAGGTATATGCAACTTAGACACGTTTAAAATTAGCATAGACTTTAAAGCAAATGACTTAGATGCAGGGGAGGAACTACTTGGAGACGGAACTGGGTCGTGGACCCTGCAAAAAAAATGATAATTTTAATCATGCATATATTATATGTTAAATTACATGATAAATTGAATAATACATCTCTATATTAATTAGCATTTAGTCATTGATATAAAGAATTAATAGATGTTCCTCTTTTTTAAAGGATTTTTAACTTTTATTATGTTAATGATTTCTTAATCGTTGTAGAATTTTATATTGAATTATTTTTTGCATATACTTTGGCCCTTGCATCCAATTTTTCAGCATTCGCCCCTGCTTAGATGTTACTCTTCTGCGAATAGTTGTTTTATGCAGCATAACATTATAGTTGTTACAAAAGAGAGATGTAGTATTCTTGTGACATGGACTCCTGATCTAAGGCTTTATATGTGTAAAAATTAGGCTTGTGATTGATAGTCAGGCAAAATGGAATAGGAAAGGGAACAACACTCATTGAGAATTCTATCGAAGCTGAGCTGATCTCTAGTCAAGCAAGGATCCAAGTTCTTGATATTTTCGATTTTCATTTTTTTTCTTCATGTTTTCCCATATGTTCGATTAAGATATTGATAAAGATAAGACTGTTTTGATGGGACCTAGAAACATCTGCATTTAGCAGCTGGTTGACTGAAATAATTGATTGAAGAGGTCGGAGATTGGACTTTTAGCGCTTTATATGCCAGAAAACCTATTATCTCATCAGACAACTTCAGGACTGGGAACACTTTGGGAAACAAAAAATTGTGGTGTTAGTGTGCATGGGCTTGAAAGGAGGATTGAACTTTTTTAGGGTGGGGGTGGGGATTACCTAAAGTTGATTTTAACATAAGAGATTTTTCATCATTCCCATAACATGCCACGGACCTCATTAGAAGTGAATCATTTTAGCTTACATGTACCTCTACATGATGTGTTTAAGTTGTCTTAGAGGTTGCCTATACAAGATGAGGCTCGGGTTTGAGAATTGGAATTGTATCATTCTAGGGGTTTCTTTCGGGAGTCGTGGTTGCCCGAATTTGTGAAAATCTCCTACTGGAGAAGGGTTATGTGTGCTTCATATCAAGGATACATTTAAATAGTTCCTAGATGACGGCCATGTGTTATTGCATGAAATATCATACAAGGGCATGGGATTATGCCTAGAAAGTAGCACTTCTGCTTTCCTTTGGTGTAAATGAAGTCCTAACATTATATTTGCTACAAAAGTGGCATTGGTGTCTTATTATTTTGCTTTTCATTAATGTTACTGAGTATTTTGTTGAGACAAATCAAATGTGATTTTCAATCTAGCTATAAGTGTTGGCCAGCATTTTATAAGAGGAGTTGTCGGTGCATCATTATCAAACTTATGAAGATCTTGATTTTCAAAGCATTTGATTTATATTTGCATGTCTAGGTGTACATACATACATATATGTATACATTATTTTTGTTTATATATGTAATGATTGTTAATTCGGATCATGAATCACTGTACACAATTGTTAAACGACAAAAATCGTGAATTGGAAGCTTAGATTTATGGTAATTCATAGATTTTATGAATGCTTTAATGACTGGAATTTTAAAACCATTTTGGAAGGATAAAGCTTTGCCTTGGCTCACGTACCCTTTGGGCAGTTCAACATGACCTTGAGATACTGTCATTCAGTTTCTTAATCTGATGTTTCTACATGAGTTTATTTTTATTTTTGTCTTTATTTCCTTGTGAAAGGTAAATTTGTTTTGAGAAAAAGGCCAATTTCAATAGACACTTCCATCTGTTTTGAATAATATGTGATGCCTTTGACTCGAGGGGAATCTTTGCTGAATTGTAGAAATGATCTTTGGTAGAAATTTATGTTAAGAAGAGACTAAAACAGCACCGTGAAATCTGCGATTTACTACTATGATTATTGTTGATTGAATCTATATCTGTAGTTAGCCTTGATGTACTTCTATTTTATTTTCCTGATCATGCAAGTTGCTCTGATTCTTTGTAATTGCTCAAAAATGACTTTTGCAGGAAAATGGCAGACAGAGAAGCCCAATTTATGATGCTGCTCTTGAACAGTACGTCACTGAAGATCGTTATGTCTCATCAAGTATGGCTCCAATGGCTGGTTCATCATCATCCCCTTCTGGTGGTCTTGCCTCTGCCGTAGCTGCTCTTGCTGAGCGTCAGCAAATGAGTGTAGAATCCTTAATAAATCATAGTGGGAATCTGTCATCATTCAACATGCTCCCAGGCAGCAGTAGGCTGTACAATCAGGCAAATCAGAATGTAGAAAATTATGCTTCTGCAGAGAGCTCGGTTAATGCATCACCGGATGGCAGGATGACAGTGTCAGGAGATGGAGAATGGGGTGTTGATCGTGGATCCGAGGTGGCTGAAGCAGGTACTAGTTATGCAAGCTCTGAAGCGACAGAAGATGGTGGTGGAATTTCTTCATTGCCTCCATCAGAAGAAATCGGAGGCAACTTTCAAAATGTCCCAGGGCCCATTGTTCCCGTGAGTTTTGAGGAGCAGATGATGTTGGCCGTGGCTGTTTCTCTAGCCGATGCCAGATCTACATCAAACGGACCAGAAGTTTCGTGGCAATAGTTCCCAGTGGGGTCGTCTTCTCGAACAGATTATGCTGGCAGTGGGTCTCATATAGCTAGTTGAGTCTCGAGCAAGGACCAGGGCACTACCCTATGCTTGCAACTACTTGCAAGTTTAAGGTAGTTTTGATTCTATCCCCCTTACGCTCGGTTTCTTCATATACAAATGTGAAAGAAAAAGCAGTTTATTTGATTAAAGTGCATGATCATGATTCACCTCTTTCTTGTTCATAAGCAAGTACTCAGTCTTGGTACTTGGCTATATTATGAAATGCAGTATGTTTTTTTTCGGTGAATAGCAGTTGCCAATCATTTCTTTTGTGCCATTTCATTGAAAAAAAATGCTCTTTAGAACAATTAGGGGTAATACCATTATCTGTAATCTGTTATTCTTGTCAACTTGTATATGCCTGAGCTCAAAGGGAAGAGGCTTAAGCATGATTTATTTCTAGCTTAACTTGCCTTTAAAAGTAAGTTTGTCACACAAATACACAAGTCGGTGTGTGTATATAGCTTAATTGCATAAAAGGTCCACGGTTTCATTTGTCCATTTTTTTTTTTAAAATTATTGAAAATCTCACCGTCAAACCATTCATTCCGGGCTTAAGCGGAGCAGGCAAAATCCCCAATTGTCTTAGGTTTTTACAAGAAACGTACTCTGAATTCGAACCCAGAATCTCAAGGTAAGATCCTGAGCCATACACCACCAAATCACACCCTTTGACCACTTTATCCTTGCGGGTGTTTCAAAATTTTACTGTATTATTCGTATGCATCTTATTTCCTTGTAATCTAAAGCATATTCCAAATGTATACCGCATGGAAGAATTCTTCATGTGATCACGTTTAAATTTTCGTAAGAAAATTGAGAATATATTACAAAAATATCAACCAACTAAGGTTGGCAAATAAGTCAAGCTTGGGAAAGCCTAGACCCAAATTTTGGTGTGTATTAATGTTTTCAAAATATTGAAAATACCTAATTTCTTAAATTTGGAATTGAATTGATATTTTTATTGTATCTTTTCAAATTCAGGCTTAAATAAAAATATGTAAGTTGTGGTTAGGTTTTTCAAAATATGATCCATTTATCAACCATATTGAGATGAAGAATTGGACACTTCACAATTTTGAACACGTAAGTTGTGTGTATATCATCAGAGCTCACATCATTATTCGACTTTCCTTAGTATAGGATTGGCTTTTGGGCCATAAATGTGGACTGCATTAGATTGGAGCAGACCTGGGGGTGTCTAATCTTCATATATAGCCTAATGAAGAAGAAGCCTTTTCCTTCAGGAGGTCCAGTTCCAGTCAACTCATAATGTGAAAATTTTACATTACTGTTTTTAATGCAAACATACTCTTAGGGATCTTCATTCGGAAAATTCAACCACAAACATTATCAAAGTGGTAATAAACATAAATGAATTGGGTGGTGTTAATGTGAGCAATTAATTAAAAGGCAGACACATCATCCTCAAAAAGATATTTCGAATTTGTATTTATGATTAGTCTAATGATCAACCATTGGATGGCTGGTCCCATGATCACATCAAATCCAAAGTGGGCCAGTCAGCCAACTTGTAATGTGCTTAGCATAAAAGGGTCAGGTGATTAATGAGCCCAGAGAGAGAGAGTAGTTGAAGTTGAAGAAGATATATCAGAAATATTTAAACTTCACATGCTGTGTCTCTTACTTTTTTTTTTTTTTTTTTGAAAGAAGGAGAATTATATTAGAAAGACCAGCATTACAAAATACAACCGATACATGAGGGAAAATTCTCCTGCCAAAAGCCCGATACAAGGGAATTACAGGCTAGCTTAGCTAGATTATGCGCGATCTCGTTACAAGATCTTGGACTAAACTGGAATTTGACCATGTTCAAGGATCGAACAACAGTATGAACATCATCAATGACCCACCCAATTTCCTTAAGGCTATTCCCCTTACCAAGGACAAGATTCACCACATTTAGCGCGTCTGATTTCAAAATGATAGGGGTTGAAAGTTTTGCTTCCATAACTTGTTGCAGACCGAAAAGAATGGCTCTGGCTTCTGCTTCTTCCACATCTCCATTTGAGAAGATAATCTTTGTAGCGACTGCGATCACCGATTGATTGTGGTCCTGTATGATTATGCCTAAGCCTGCCTTCGTCCTATCTCCGCTAAGGGCAGCGTCGACATTAACTTTCAGCCAGTCTTTTGGAGGAGGGGTCCAAATTTGTACAGGTTTATCTTGTGCGTGAGGCATCGCGTTCACATCCGTAGTCTTGACCTCTTGCCGAAATGAATGCTTCAAAGTGGGAATGTTTCCAACAATCCCTAGAGGTCTTGCAATGGAAGAAAGCATGTTCAGTAGTTTCAACTGTTAAACAGCACCTCTGGCATTCGGCCTCTTGCAGAACCCTTCGTTTCTCCAGGTTGCAGGCTGTAGGGAGCAGCCCTGATATGCTTTTCCAGAGGAAAACTTTGATCTTTGGAGGTAAGTTGAGTCTCCAAATTCTCCCCCAAAGCTTGTCATCTGTCGATGGACCCGCAAATTCTGCCCCCTCAAGCTTCTTGTTTGCCAAGTGATATGTTGATTTCACTGAGAACTTACCCCTCTTATCGAAGTGCCAACAAATCTGGTCTTCCCGAGGTTCCCTAGGCAGTCGAATGCTCAATATGTCTTGGGCATCCACCTCCAAGAAGTGTTGTTTGATTAGACCTTCATTCCATCTATTAGTGTCCAGGATAAGGTCTGCAACTTTGGTGTCTAGTGGGAGGGAAGGTGCTGATAATAGTTGGAGGTTGTTGTCTCTTGGTACCCAATTGCACTCATATACCAATGCCTTGTTCCCATCACCTATTCTCCAACGGATCCCCTTTTTCAAAACCTCTCGGCCCCATACTATGCTTCTCCAGATGAAGCTAGGATTGTGCCCAGCATTGGCAGTGAGGAAGCTCGCTTTTCTGAAGTATCGTGCTTTGAGAATAGAGGCCATAAGTGAATTTGGTTGAGTCAATATTCTCCACCCATGTTTAGCTAGTAGTGCTTGGTTGAAAGCTTCAAACCACCGAAATCCCATCCCCTCATTTTCTTTGGGTTTGCATAGTTTCTGCCAGCTAGACCAGTGAATCTTCTTCTTCGCACCGTCTGACCCCCACCAGAAGGAGTTAAGTTTCTTCTGGATTTCATCACACACACCACCAGGAACCTTAAACATACTCATGGCATATGTTGGTATTGCATGTGCTACAGCTTTAACCAACACTTCTTTCCCTCCGCATGAGAAGAAGCGATTTTGCCAGCCTGTCAACTTGTTAATAACTCGATGCTTTAGATCTGAAAAGCTTCCCTTCCTGTTTCTTCCAATCAAAGAGGGTAGACTAGGTACTTTTCGTGGGAAGGTGTTGTATTAAGGTGGAAGATGTCTTTGATTCTCTCCACTGTGTTCGCATTTGTGTTGGGACTGAACATCATTGTAGACTTCTTAAAGTTGAAAATTTGCCCCGAGGCAGTTGCATATGTATCAAACATCTCCTTTAACTTGCTGCACCCTGACTCTGATGCCTTGGAAAAAACCAAACTATCGTCTGCGAAGAGTAGGCGTGAGACCGACAGTGTCTTGCTGAATTTGAGACCTACAATCTCTTTATCTCGTTCTGCCTTGTGGAGTAACCCAGATAGTGCTTCAGTGCAAAGAATAAAAAGGTAGAGGGAAAGAGGGCATCCTTGTCATAGGCCCCTGTTGGGTTGAATAGAACCTTTTACTTGGCCATTGATTATTACTGAGAAAGAAGGGGTAGAAATGCAGTTTCATATTAAGCTTCGAATGTGAGGGGGGATGCCTATTTTTTCCAAGACTCTGATCACAAAGCCCCATTCAATTCTATCACAGGCCTTACTGATTTCGAGTTTCAGCGCCATTGTCCCCATCCCTCCCTTCCTCATCTTTCTCAGTTTATGCAAGCATTCATACCCAATGATGATATTATCAGTTATTAGTCTGTTAGGAACAAAAGCATTTTGGTTCTCTGAGATGATGTCTTTTAAAACACACTTCAATCTGTTGGATATGCACTTCGCTATAATCTTGTATACCACATTGCACAAGCTTATGGGTCTAAAGGAAGTGATACGTTTCGGGTTCTTGACTTTTGGGATAAGCACTAAAAGAGTGTGGTTGAGGGAGGATATGTCTGTAAGATGGTTAAGGGCGGATAAACATGTTGCAGTGACTTGTTTACCAACAAAAGGCCATTGTTTCTGGTAGAATATTGCTGGTAATCCATTCGGTCCTGGTGCTTTGGTAGGATGCATATCATACAATGATTCCTTAACATGCTCACCTGTGAAGGTTTGGTTCAGCGTGGTATCCATTTCGTCAGAGATCTTCTTGCTCGTCCCCCTTAGCGCCACAGTCATTGCTTTCTCTGTTGGTTCAGTAGAGCTAAAGAGTTCTGCAAAGTAACTACATATGATATCTTCAATTTGGCTCTCATCCTCCACCCATTTTCCCTGACTGTCAACTAAGCCTTTGATCTCATTTCGCCGCCTCCTCTCTGATGCTTGAGCATGAAAGAATTTAGTATTTCTATCGCCTGCCCTGAGCCACGAGGCCATTGACCTTTGTTTCCAGTAGATCTCATCTTCTTGAAGCATTAACTCTATTTGTTTCTCTAATAAGGTGATTCTTTCTCCCTTTTTATACTGATCCCCGTTCTTCTTGGTCCACTTAAGTTCCTTTAGCAGCCTTCTCATCTTCTTTTTCATGTCGCTAAACTCAGTTGTACTCCATCTATTCAACAGATCTTGGGTCATTATTACTTTTCTGGCAAAGCTTTGAATTGGTTGATGCGTTGGTTGTTCCTTCCTTCCAGACCAACACTCTTTGATGATCTGGTTACACTGCTCATATGAGTTCCACAATTCTTCATATAAGAACTTTCTCTCTCTTCTTCGCCCCACAATGTCTTTCCAACTTTTGCTCTTGATTTCTAACAAAATAGGACAGTGATTCGATCTCCAGTGATCTAAGTTCCAGACGTCGAGTCTGTAATTCAGGTTTCGCCACTTGGAGTTTGCAAGGAATCGATCAAGTCTCTCTCAATTAGGTTATTCCCAAACCTTCTATTCGACCAAGTGAAAGGATATCCAGAGAATCCAAGGTCCCATAGATCACATTCTCAGTGGTTTCTCTAAATTCAGTCATCAGCTTACTATCTTTTTCATCACCTCCATGCTTCTCTTCCGAAGCTAGAATTTCGTTAAGATCTCCCCCACACAGCCAGGGGAGATCAAAGCAAGGGGCCAGTCTTTCCAGAAGCTTCCATGTATGTCTCTTTTGGTCACTTTCTGGGTGCCCGTATATTCCTGTAAAACGCCATTTACTTCCATCTTGAGAGTTAAGAACAACGTCTATGTGGTGGCTACTGAAAGACACAATCCTAACATCACTGTTGTTGTGCCACAAAAGGACCAGTCCACCTCCCAAACCCATTCTGTCTACAACAAAACAACCATCAAAACCTAACCGAAACTTAACCGTCTCCAATTGCTTAGCTACCATTTTGGTTTCACAAAGGAAAACCACCTCGGGTTTATGGCTGGAAAGAGTCTCTTTCACAGCTCTGAATGTCCGAGGATTCCCCAATCCCCGGACATTCCAACATAGTATTTTCATAATGTTCGGTGAGACTGCTCCGCAGTTTTCGCCGTTTCCAGAAGTTCTTGTATTGCTTCTTCGTTTCCATTCCGAGTGCTTGTATCAACCAAACTGTCACAGAAAGGGAACTTGGTGCTTACTTGGAGGCTGTTTAACTCGGTAATTGTGGATTCTTTGCTTTTCTTCGCTACCTTTGTCGCATCCTCATCTTCATCTACCCTGACCCGGCTCTTTTTACTCCCAGATACTTTTTCAGGTGGAAGTGTGCTGAGGGGAGCTCTAGCTTTATTTTTCCACTTCTCTCTGTCTCCCTTTCTTAGCCTAACAGAAGGCCTGTTAGTTGAGCTCACATTCTCCTTCCCTTTGTAAAGCAGTTGGGATTTTTGTTTGTCTTTGTGTCCCACCTCTTCCTTCAGAGGCCCAACAAAATTCAGCCCAAGGGCTTGGGGAGCCTTTTCCTTCTTGATCACACCTACCACCCTTGACTTTTCAGGACCTGTCGCCATCTCTTCCCCATCTATGATGTGCCCAGTTGTGCTGCTCAAGGATCTGCCCTCTAGACCAATTTGAAGGTTAGTTGAGTGTAGGGGCTCTGGGTTCCCATGCTCTGCATTTAAAGAGGGCTCTCTCTCACCTAACTCCATTGGTTCCCCAGCTGGGTCAGTCTTCTCTACGCATGTAGTGTCAGGCTCCCAGATGGCAGAGTCAGAGATGGCAGAGTCCGAGGTGGCAGTGTGTGACAGGTTTGGCAGTATGGTTAAAGTAGTGTTTGCAGGGTGTGTCAGTTATGGCAGATTTGTTAGTGTAGGGTTAGCAGGGGGGACTAGGTTAAGGCTCAGGGGCTGTCTCAGTTTCGAGCAGCCATCGTGGATTAGGTTGCACAGAGGGGGATTCCGGGAAGTGCTTGCATGGTCTTTGTTATATGCATTTAAGGCAGGATTTATAGTTTGAGTCGGGGTGGGCTTGTGTTGTTTACCTGTGCCCCCACTATCGGAGTCAGAGGAGTCATGATCGGGACTAGCTTCAGGTTGAGCTTTTTGGTTGGGCAATGGTACAAGTTGTCCTTGGTTTGACTTCACATTTGCGCCTCTTCCTCTTGACTTATTGCTCCCTTCACCGTAGTGCGCAGCTCGCATCCAAGGCCCATACTTAAACTTTATTTCCTTCCTCGAAGTTTCGTCCTTAAGTGCAGGCAATTCACAGTCTCTGTAGCAATGCCCTAAGGTTCCACAGTGGAAGCAGAATTCAGGAAAACGCTCATATAAGACATGTATGATTGTCACTCCGCCATGGCCTGGGTTGTCCAATTTGATACACTTCATCAATGGCTTGGTAATTTTGAGGTTGATCCGGATCCTGGTGTATCTTCCCACATAATTGCCAGTTCCCCCCATTTCCACTTCTATCACCTGCCCGACTTGTTCCCCCAAAAATTCTAAAGCCTTCTTGATGCTGTGTCTCTTACTTGAGGCTTGGGGATTGGATTTTCAGCAACTTCTTTTTGGTTCACATGCTTTGTCATGTTCACTTAATAAAGTTTTTAATCTTTAGATAGCACAATCTGAATATTTGAGCTAAAATATATGTTGGACCTATTTCTTTTTTTTTTTATTATTATTATTTTAAAAAAAAAGTGACCTCTAAAAAATTATGAAGATTATTTGAATAAATAGGTCATCCAATCTTTGGAGAGCTTTCACTTAGATAAAAATAAGACTATATATAGTGAAAGAAGATACTAAGGGATTAATATTCATTAATTTGTGGACTTGATAATTATTATTAATCTAAGACTTCTAAGACCATATTTGATATTATGATTTGATCTGTAGTGAGATGATAAAATTATATTTTGATCAAAATATAATTTTTAAATGTTTGGTTAACGATAAAAAAATTATGGTATTTAATCGTGAGTTCTTTTAAAATTTGAGTTTTGCAAAGGGAAAATGAGCGAAACTTCCATGATGTTTGCTGAAATTAAGTGAAACTCTCATGATATTTTAAAAATAAGCGAAACCTCCATATGCTTAAAAATCTAGAAATGATCAGAATTCGAGATTCATAACCATTAAGTTCGGGGTTCGAAATGATTTTTCGTCTCAATTATAAAAATTGGTTCAAGTTTAGGTTTTTTCTTCTTGAATCACAATTGAGACGGGACATGATCGGTTCGGGACCAATGTCCCAATGGTCATTCATACTTCATGTTTTATAATAAGAACCAAAATATTTATAATAGTACCTTATGTAGTGAGAGTTTTACTTAATTTCATCAAATATTAATAAGGTTTCTCTATTTTTTCGTTAACATCGAGTTTGGAGTCGGGACGGAATGGATCTGAGACTATTGAAGTGAAGTTTGGAATCATTGTGACTTTCTATCATCATATTACAAAATGGTTGAAACACCAACCAGTTTTTTGATAAAAATTATTGAATCACCAATTAGTGAGTTGAAAGTAGATTTTTAACTTTTACTCACCATCAAAATATTTTAAAAAATACATCATAATTATTTTATTAACATAAAACAAAATTACATATTACTATTTATTAACCATAGTTTATTTACCACACTTTTTAATCTCAATACCAAAATGAGTCTAAGCTGTCCAAATAAAATCCAATACAATAACAATAAAATTATAATGCAACTTTTGATGCAATTTAAATTACATATACAAATGTTTTCGGTGTTTTGATTTAATTTTTTTTATGAAAAAATAAATTATTGGAAAATAATCACATCATGCACGTTCTCTTAAAATGCGCTTAAGTGTGTTTCAAAACCTTATTTTTTTTAGTCAAACAATCTAAAATATATGAAAAAAAAATTTGATTATTATAAAAAAAAAAGAAAAAAGTTAAATGAGATTTTGATCATGTTAAAATTGATTATTACTAGAGGATGAAAGAAAATAAATGTTTCACTATATTCATATAATGAAATTGTCTTTATAAAGACATTACATAAAAGTTAAACAACAAAATTAAATAAAGATAATTAAATTATAAATTTCAAGAATTTCATAATCATATCTTAGATATTACAGAGATTGTCGATAATTAACTTGAATGATACATTCCCTTAACACCTTAAACTCAATATGACAACGAAAGAGTAAACTTGAGGTTGTATTTTGAAACTTTAAGATACTATAGCGCTAAAGTAGACTTGAGACTTGAACTTGAGATTATAGACTTGAGAATGATCAAATTCTTGAACTTTGATCAGAAACACCAATGAGGTCCCTTAGAGTGATCGAAAAATTTAGAAGACCATTGAAATACCTCAGAACGAAGAGAGCGAAATCTTAAGAGTTTTTCAAGAGACTAAAAAACAACAAAATTATCCCAATTATATTTCATTAAAAAAAAAAGAATTCTGAAATGATCATCAAGTTTGACTTATTCATAAATAGCCCCAAAATTCAAAAAAAAATGACAAATAAGCCCTACAATCAAATTACACAAACTTTCAAAGTTTTAAAACTTGACAAATAACCCTAAAGACTGAAAACATAACTTCAAAATGATTACTGAGAGTCTGAGATGAATCCAAAACCGTGTGAAGCAGGGTCAATCCATGTAAAGAGAAGTGTTGATGGTTTTTTTCCGTTCCAAGAATAAGATTGGGAATTTACCCTTCAAACAAATCTCCCCCAACTGTGAATTTATTTGGTTAGTGGGATCGCACAAACTTGGCAAAAGACATGCAATCACAGAGATATGGATTTACGTGGTTCGACGGATAGTGCCTCCAACCTACGTCCACGGGAGAAAAATGGTGTAAACATTATATTTTTACGTAGACGATTAGCCTCTTATAAGGATACCCTGAAAATTGGGAAAGTTGCAAGATGAGATCCAAGAAAGAAAGGAAATCTAAGGAATATAACTAAAGTCAGTCTGACATCACCTATATTCGGCCTTCCTTCTCTCAAATCAGAATATCTGGCCGAATTCACCTTTAAAATCCTAAATCCGGTCGGACAAGTCACAATTGTCATTGAATGTTTAGATTACCAATTACCAAAGACACGAGATCTAATTGTGGTCGGTTTAACATCCGACCAGACATGTACAACACACGTGTAAATTTTGAAAAGTTGAAGTTACAGACTACCTAATGGACGATCAGACTTATAATTCAAATTGTACGTCCAGACGGATATTTATCGAATGTTACAGTCCGCAGTAAAATGGCAAAACAACTGCAGAACCTAGATAATGCTATTGCCAACTTGGCAGATCCTCAAATAACAAGGCAAAAACTGGTAAAATGGGACATGATGAGCTCGTGAACATAACAACTAAGGAAATCCATACTTTAGATGATGATGATGATATGGTTGAATATGCCGCATGTAGGATGACCAACTCCCAAATCAAGCTTTAGAGGCTAAAGAAACAAATGGAGTTTGTTACCCAAAAGATGAAGGGTAAACATGAAGACCTAATGGTTATGGTGTAATGACTTTTGAAGAATAACTCTCTGCCGAGTTTAAGATGTCTGATATGCCAAGTTCGATGGGAAAAGAGACCCAAAGGCACACCTTCGTCAATATGTGTCTATGATGAGTGCTAATGGTCTGTCCAATTACCAAGTTCTAAAGATGTTTGGTATGTCGCTAAAAGGAGCAATGATGGTGTGGTACCACAACCTAGAAAAGAAAATAAAAGATGACTGGAAGACACTGACGGAGGCCTTCCTCAACCAATATATCACAGACCTAGTACTGGATTTATCACTTGAGGACTTACAAAACACGAAGCAAAGGCCCGAATAAAGCTTCAAAGAATACTTGGATCACTCGAGAAGCTAGTTACTGAAGATACAGATGTAGGCACTGAATTTTTGCATATAAGTCCCGATAATGAGTCTCACATGGAGACACTATCATTTAAGTTGGGAAGTCGCGAGAAACGGACGTCGGAAGGGAAAATTCGGAAATTGATACATTGTTGGATTTAATTCATTTGCTTAGCCTCGGGTTTGCTTGTTAGGCCTCTGTTTTAAAACTTATCCTTGGCCCAAAACCCCCGCAAGTCACACACTGAGCCCATACACCACCAAGCCACACACCAAGCCCACCAAAAGGGACCAACCACACGCCCAAACCCATAGCACATTCACGCAAAAAGCAAAGAAATTCCCCATGCCATTTGCCGTGAACACACTACCCTAAAATCCCTCTCCATTGGCACCAAACCACACCACCCTGCTTCCCCCACATGAACCATAACCATAATCGCAGAACCTCACTAAGCCACGCCATAACTCATTCAGCCCCCCAGTAACGCAACAAACAATACAAAAAAGAACCCACGTACCCAAGCTACAAACGCACCTTGCAGACCACACAGCTCTCCAAACCGATCCTCACGTCCCACATCGACCAAATACAACAACATCCACTCAGCCCCCACTAACGCATTCAACCAGCCTTCACCACCGCATAAAAATACTCTGGAGACCAGCCTCCATACTCACGCAAATCACCCCCTGAACTGTCTTCAAAAAATCGTAAAACACAACCAAAAATTACCCCTGAAACCACCGAAAAACAGCCCCTGAACTGCACTCCAAACCACCAAAAATAGCCCCTGAAAACTGCCCAGCAACCACCGAAAATCCTACCCAGTAAACTGCCTAAAAACACCCAAAAACTACACTGAAACTGCACCTCATATCACCGAAAATTCTGCCCTGAAACACAGCTCAAATATCGCAAAAACAGTGAGCAAACAACAGCCCAAAACAGCGAGGCAACGAAGGAAAACAACGAACCAGTAAATCGGAAAAGTTACGGAGCATCAACTCTTCCGATAACCGTGTAACGCACTTTCAAGAGGTGAATTAAGAGGTTAGACCTGAGGGCACCCTTTTATTTATTCCCGTTCTTTTTATGTTATTTATTATTATTTCTTCGCATGCATATCGTGGATTCATGTGTGTTGTGGCCATGAGATGAATGATTTTGTGCTATCTCTCGTGGTATATCAGATGGAAACCCGGACGTAAATTCTGTAGCCGAATTCGAATGGACGGCAGTGCGGTCTGAACTCGGGATACAATTCCACGTACCGCTTGAGAAACGCACATATTTCGTTTCATCTAATCTTGTGTTTATTCGTTGTCTATTAGAGATAGTATGTTACTTTTATGCATGATTTAGTTGTTTAATATGTTATTTTTATGCATGACTTAGTTGTTTAGCCTATTATTTCCAAGCATGATTTAGTTATTTCTTTCGTATTAGGAACTTAATTATATCTCTTCTAGGTTATGTTTAGAATATTATTTATTTATATTGCCATGTTTTATCAATTTAATGCGTTCATGAGATTGCATGTTTACCGTTATTTAGACTTACTTTTATGCATGCAAACTTAGATATAGGTTATATGCAAACTTAGATATATGTTACATGCAAACTTAGATATATGTTATATGCAAACTCAGATATAGGTTACATGCAAACTTAGATATAGGTTATATGCAAACTTAGATATAGGTTGTATGCGAACTTAGATGTAGGTTATTGTTGCGTAGACTTGGTTAGATTATTGCACAAATCCATTCATTACAAGTGGCATAAGTAAGGTACCATTCCAAACCCTACGGTTTGAGGTCTTCCCTTGCGAGAGGTGAGTGCGGCCTTAAATCATTTTCCCAGTTC
The DNA here is from genome assembly GCA_019454045.1 of Zanthoxylum bungeanum. NCBI lineage: Eukaryota > Viridiplantae > Streptophyta > Magnoliopsida > Sapindales > Rutaceae > Zanthoxylum > Zanthoxylum bungeanum. The sequence continues at coordinate 134,705 of SKCR01015806.1, forward strand.
ACACTGGGTGGCGACTCCATTTTATTTCTCCGGTTTAGTTCCCCCGCGGGCTACTCTGTACTCCCGACCGGGCCGCGAGCCTGGAACAGCGTCGCCGATTTATTTGTCCTACAACAGACAAAGTCCTGAGAAAAAGACCAAATCAAAATGATCATCAAGGGTACCAGACCCTCAATCTACAACAAATTAAGGAGGATAACCTCCATGATTTCTAATTTTCTATAGTTAAATGACACTGTCATGGACATATAAGGAAAAGAAGCGGAGAACAAGAAGCTTTATGGCCAATGACAGTATAAGAAGAGCCATAAAGAAGGCCCGGGAACTCGGGATATGGAACAACAGAAGTGAACATCGTCCAGCAACGTCATTTCTTCAACATGGGCAAATCGCTAGACCAAGCACTCGAAGATTTGGAAAAGTAATATTTTTGAAGCCGCTAGACCCACAACAGAAACCAACGACTAAATATGGCAACATGGCCTACTGCTGTGCATTTCATCATACCCGTAGCCATGAGACTGAAATGTGTACTCGCCTAAAACACGAGATTTAAGACTTGATTGACGAAGGCCAGATACATAATCTTGAAGGGTACCACTCCTATGCATGATTATTGCATTACATCTTTCTTTGTTATGTAATGACTTTTTAAAATATTCGATGATAATAAAATTCAATCTTTCTGAAGAATATACCGTCTCTCGAAAAATGATAATGTCTAAATTCTTAAGGCAATTATTTAACTTGAGATCACTGGCAGAATGTCATCCAAATATTATGCACTATAACTTGCATTTAGAATTGCATTACCTTCCTAGAAAGGATTTATATTGGCATAATTTGTAGAGATAGACAAAACACTTGTCACTCATTTGATTCCCTTCCAAAGTTAAGGCTGAGGTGACAATACGTTAAGAAGATGACAATAACCAAAAAAAAAGAGAAGAATACAAGTAAAAGAAAGAAAATGGTTGAATACTATAAAAATCTACTTCGCTGTTTGAAATGTTTAGTAACCAGAAGTATCGTGAGGCCCACCAATACTTTTGCATCAAACAACAATTGAAATATTGAGCATGCGAAACAACTTGAGTTGGTGAAATTATTGAGTAACCAGAGACTCGCATCACAAATGTGAAGTCTTTAAGTCAAAATATAATTTGATGATTTAAGGAAGTTAGGGATAAAGATAAGCCATTCATAAAGTAAAGTTTTGAAATCTTGTTGATAATTAACCATATGTTAGCTTATATTAGCAAAAGAAAGGGTAAAAAAACTAAAATGTTAGCACTAATCTACACTTGGCACTGATATAAACTAATCTGCGTTGCACACAGTTCTTTGTAAAAGAATCACACACACACAAAGAAACATTTGGAAGGCGAAACCTTGGTTGGAGTTGAATTTTTTATTTGGGCAATGCTCACACTTTGAAAAGAAATGAGATTTCAAAAATAAAAATAAACTTTTGAGAATATACGAAAAGTCATTCCATGATGAAAAAGGAATTTAGAAAGCAAAATCGATGATTTGAGAATCCCGAAGGATAGTCTGGGCAAAAGGTGAGATGGAGCCCGATGATATCTCCATGAAGGGGCATCACAACTCATGCATTTTCTCAAGCAGAAGATTGAGCCTGCACTAAAGATCATTTGCACACATGCATGCATACATACACTACATTTTAGGGAATTGAACAAACAAAAAGGAAAATCTCCTAAGAAATAGAGTACACTACGAGAGCCTCCCAGAAATGGAGCAAAATACATAACGCTCTGTTGCACTCAAGAGTTAACGCCTCAAAGACATGAAACATCCAGAGTTAGACGGTCGAGACATAGGGATGAGGCTCACCTAAAAGAGAACGTTGGGGGCGAGACCTGCCTAAAAAGAATACTAGAGGGCAGAGACCGCATAGACGTGATAGTTGAAACCTCAAAGACATGGAGCACTCGAAGGTTAGATGATCTATACATGGAGGGCAAAGCCCGCATAAAAAGAATACTGGGGGTGAAGCCCACCTAGAATAGAATATTGGGGGCGAAGCCCACCGGATGTGGTGGCTGGGGGTGACTCTTACCGCTCAATTAGGTTTTGGAATGTCTATAATAGAAAAATATTTTGGAATGACTACGTCAGAAAAATATTTGGAGCAAAAAAAGGTTTTGAAACACATTGAATAGCAAATGAATTGGAACCTCAATGAATTTAGAACGCCAATGGGATTGGAACACTCACAGATTTGGGCGAAATTAGAACGCCAAAGGAATCAGAAAACTAATGGATTTAGAACGTCAAGAAATTTGGAACACTATCATATTTGGAAAACTGGACAAAATTAGATTGCCGAAGGAATTGAAAAACCAAGAAGTTTGGAACACTACAAGATTTGGAAGGCTGAACAGAAATAGAACGCCAATGGGATTGGAACACTCACAAATTTGTACGGAATTAGAACGCCGAAGGAATTGGAACGCCAAGGGATCTAGAACGCCAATGGGTCTGGAACAGATTTGGAAAGCTAAATGGAGTTAGAACACTAATGAATTTAGAAATCCAGATTAATTTGGAAAGCGGGAGGATTTGTAATACCGATGGAATTGGAATACCAATAGACTTGAAAAGGATTTGGAATGCTAAGGGACTTAGAACGCCGATGGGATTTGAAACACTGATGGAATTGGAATGCTAAATGAATTTGGAACACCTATGGAGTTAGAAAGCCAGATAAATGTCGAAAGCCAAAATATCGATTGAATGAAGACAAAGGATTGAGGCAGCCCACAACTGATCTAGGCATTAGAGGACCTGAGGATCCATCAACTATCATAGTAGGGATCGAGACATTCCGCAATCGATCGAGGCATTAGAGGACTGAAGGTCAAATAACTATCAGAACATTGATCGAGACATCTCACAATCGATCAGGCATCAAAGGACTGAGGGTCCAACAACTATCAGCATAGAGATCAAGGCATCTCATAACTGATCGAGGCATCAGGGGATCGAAAGGTCCAACAACTATCATAGCAAAAGATCGAGACATCTCACCATTAGAGGGTCTTAGAGCCCACATATCTACAAACAAACTACAATAAAGTTAGGTAAGTCCGGCGATGCCCCGTGAACCATGTAAGTAAACATGTATGCATGACTTTGATAGACTTGTCATTGTCACAATGCACAAGCCTAACAAAGTGGGAGCAACTGTAGATATTTTATTTTCACGTATAGCCTGATGGTGAGTCTCTTTTGGGGATACCAATGAAAATTGGGGAAGTTGCAAGATGAGTGCCAAGAAAGAAATGAACTCCAAGGAATATAACTAAAATTCAGCCGAACATCACCTATATCTGGTCTTTCTTCTCTCAAACCAGAATATCTGGTCGAACTCATCTTGAAAACCCTAAATCCTGTCAGACAAGTATCAGCCGTCATTGAATGCTATGATTGTCAATTACGAAAGACACGAGATCTGATTGTGGCCAGCCGGATATGAAATTCAAATTTAACATCCGGTCGGATATATATTAAAGTGGTCAACACACTTGCAAATTTCCAAAAGCTGAGTTACAGACTGACTAATGGTCGGCCATATTTACAGTCTATAGTAACGCCAGTAACGGCAGGCAGAGAGGAGGCCAATAATGGATTTCGTTCCCCTTCCATTCTCGAAACCTCATCTCACACTATAAAAAAAGGCATTCCCCCTAAAAAAAATCGAGAATCCACAATAAGGAACTTATGCTAAAATTATGAAATTTGAAACCCTAGAAAGAGAATAGAAAAAAAAACACTAATCTTTGGAGTCCCCTAATTTCTGGTACGAATCCAGCAACAACCTAGTATCCAATTAGTGCTTCAAAGCCACCATATACACAAATGTACGACCTGAGGGCTCTCTTCTTTAGATTCTGCTTGCTTACACAATATCTCCAGCCGGAACAGCCACACGTCCGGATTGACAAGGGCGGTCAAATAAGCCATCTTCTATCGACCTTCAATTTTATGGCAAGGGCGGTCACTTTGGAGAAGGCCGTATCATTTGAGAACATCTCTTTGGCGGAGGTTATCACCAAGGTCGGCTACTTCCTCCAAAATGTAAAAAAAACCTATGACCCTATTCCTTTTGCATACCAATTGACTTTATGTACTGACCCGAGCTATTTTTTGTGTAGATGGCCTACTTGATGGCCACTAACATGGATGTGCTGACTAACACTATGGATGATGAGGTCAGGCCCACAGGCTGTAGGAGGAGCTAGCCCTTAAGGAGCATGAGTTCAGAGATGCGCTGGGCCAATAAGGTCACGAAGAAAGAACGTGACGACGCCCATGTTTTGACTACTTCCCGAGCATGGGAAGTGAAGAATCTTCAAGGGGAGCTTGCCACCCTAAAGGCCCATGTCAAGGAGCGCATACATAAGAAGTGCATCGACTCCCTAATCGAGGGCCTGGAGAAGTCGGAGGACTTGATTGCCAAAAAATTCTTCGACTTGGATCTCAGCGAACTTCACAAACTACTTATGAAATGGATTTCCTCCTTAAAAAAACAAAATTCATTTATTTAAGTGAAATGAAATAGGGTCGGATGGTTTGGCGGCAGAGTTCCCAATGTTTAAAAAAAAGAAGGATAATAATGGGTCGAGCTCAACATTTGTCATGCCTTGCCCGAGCCTGATTTTTATCGGGCCAAGTTTTTTTAAAAGTGAGTTTTTTTTTTTTAATTTTTTTTTTAAAATCTAATTTTTTTTAATACTTAAAATGAAATTTTTTTAAGAATTTCAATGATTTTAGTGTTTTTTTAAGTTAAATCTTAAAAATTTAAGTTATAAACGAATATATTTAGAATTTAAAATTAATTTATATAATTATTTTTTAATTAAATAAAATAGGGCCTTGGCTAATTTAGTCTCCGGTAGGGATGACAAAATTCGGATCCGGCTGGATCCAGGTCCGATCCGGAAGAGGATGTGTTACCCCGGGTTCGGTTCCGGACCCGGGTAAATATTCCCGGGTCCGGACCCGAGTCTGCCCGGACGGACCCGGGTAGACCCGGTCCGGATCCGGGAACCCGATTTCTTTTTTTTTTTTTAAATTTTTAAATTTTTTAAATTTTTAATTGTATTATTTTATATTTATATTTTGTCAATTTTATTAGTTTTATTTCAATTCTTTTAATTTTTATTATATTATATATATATATATATGTATAATATTTTATATTTATTATTATAATCTAATTTATTTTTTATTTTTTTTATGTTTTCCGGACCCGGAATCACCCGGGTCTTAATTTTAAAGACCCGGACCCGTATTTTTTGATACCGGACCCGGGTCTTCCCGGACCCGGGTTGTCCGGGTCTGCGGACCCGGGTCGTCCGGGTCCATGCGGACCCGAGTCGGGTCCGTATTATTGCCATCTCTAGTCTCCGGCCAAGCTAAAGTCTGGAAAATTAGGTCATGTTCTAACTTTTATGCCACCCTTAAATGAAAGGAATGAGTCACCCCCATTAATTAATCTCACTTTTAAGTTTCAATATTTTTAACAAATCCAAAATCTCAAAAGACAATGTGGGTAGTAGCGCACACAAATGAGTCCAAATCTTTTGTCCCATCAATTGAGCTTCACTTCCTGCTCCACCAATCAAATTTGGACAACTAATATCTCTCATTAAATTAAAGAACAATTTGATTGGTGGAGTGCTAAAATCAGAGTTCTATCATTTAATGAGAGATATTAGTTGTCCAAATTTGATTGGTGGAGCACAAAATGAAGCACAATCGATGAGACAGAAGATTTGGACTCCACACAAATACCTAAAAAAAAAAATATACGCAACTATAAATGGGTAAATCACCTTTTAGTTTTTATATTTTATATTTTAGTTTAAATGACTTTAGTCTTTATATTTTGAAAGATATTTCAATACACCCATTTAAGTAGTTAAGTTATAATTAGAAATTATTTTTTCGAGGTTTTGTTGTAATATCTTTTAAATATTAACTGATAAATGATGTGAAATATTAAAAAAATAATAATAATATAACAGAAATAATTAAAAAAAATTTAAGTATTTCCAAAATATAAAAATATAAAAATTATTTAGCTTTAAAAGGGAACAAAATAGAGTTTACCCATTATAAATTTGCTTAAAGTTTGAAAATTGCAAGCGCTGACGATAATATTGGAACAGGCGAGGAAACTATTCGAAATTAGAAAAAACGAGAGAGGTTTGAAATTGTGAAAGCAGACAAAAACAAAAGAGTTGAAACAGACAACACAGGTTGAATTTCCAATATTCAATATTGTATTATTCGTCTTCCCACTAAAATTAAATTACCCTTTTGTCCTCTTCCACTAACAATTATCATTTAATTTCTCAGGCCCCAAAAAAAAAAAAAAAAAAAAAAACACCCTCCACTGTCAAACTCACCGCCAGCTTTTAATTCAAACTTTCCAACCTCATAGTCTCCACTCATCAGTCATCACTTCTCTCTCTCTAGCTTAAGCCTTAATGTAGCATTTCTTTTTTCTTTCTTTTGATTTTATTTCTTCATTTTATTGGATTTACTCAAAAGGGTTTCTCATGGAATCATCAATGAACAGAAGTTAAGTAGTAACTGTGGTGTTGTCACTCGACATATATATCAAGGTAAGTTGTTTTTATCATTATTTTTTACTTATTTGTGTTTTGTTCTTGGATTCATCTTCTTCTTTACCATATATTATAAGGCTTGTTGGGTTTTTCTTTCTTAGGCTTAATCACTATAATGAATGAATGCATGCTTGCTAATATTAATTCTCTGTATAGACTGAGCTTTGTTGTTGTGTGATCTGTTTAATGTTGAAAAAAACATAATAGGGAAAATTTGTTGAACAATTTCCACTCCTGGATAGTTGAAGAAATTAAGATATCCTTTTTTCTTGCATTTTTTTCATTGGATTTCTCATCTAGCAAACGCATCATTAGGGTCTACCCATTATTGACATGAGTTGTTGTTTTTTTGGGGTTCTTTTGAGATCTAAACTTTAACTTAAGTGCAATAAAATTGAAATCCGTATCTTTGAAGTTGAAATGAAGGCATTCAATTTGAAATTTCTAGCCGAAGGCTGAGGTGTTATTTTATTTTTGGGGCGGCCAATTAAAAGAAAATACGAGAAAAATATTAATTCAGCATTACGAAACATTTCAAAATCATGTATAAATATTAAGTTCCAACTTTGATAATAATATGTATATTAGCAAAACCCTTACATTTTTCACAGGCAAATTACATTTACATAAATCTTTTTAAGTATCCATTTGACTAATATCATCACCATTGTAAATCATAGGTCCCTTTTTAATTCAAATTTGTTTATAAAAATCAAGATGGTTGTTGAAATTTGGATTTATATGAATTTTTTTTTCATTTTGCATAAGCAATTATTAATTACATACACAATAAATGCATACAAAAATGGCAGCTTTTTCATAATACACCATTCGCGCGTGGTGGCGCGTGTCTTATTATTTGATTCATTCGTTCCTTGCTTCCTTCCTCCTGGCTTGTACTTTTAAGACATGCCTGACTCTTAGCCAGGTTCAGCCTCAGCCTTTTTTTTATATCATCCACTACTTTTAATGCTTGACAGTGAAAGCAGAATTCAAAAGATAAAGGTATTAACAGAGTTACTTTCGTAATTTTTGAAATATGAAAAACATTGTTTTGGAGATTTGAGGAAATGCCCGTTTTTTGATATAGGTAGATACTGTCTTTACACTGCCCCAAAAAGCTAGAGAAATAAAAAAGTTTGTGGACCTTGTAATTTTTATTGCAGGCATATGATGGTCCAATAAATATGTCTTTTATGTGTCGAGTGTGAGTGTGGTAATGGGTCGGGTCGGGATCTCGGTTTTGAAAAAAAATAATTATTTTTTTAAAATTTTTTAATATTTAAAAATGAAAAAAATTAAGAATTTCTATGTTTTTAGTTTGCCACCCTTATTTTGTCATGTAGTGTTTGAGATTTTGTGTTTTTCTCTTTTTATATGTGTTTTTCCTGTCAGCGGAGTTCGAGTAATAATAGAGGATGAGGTTTGGTGTTTAGTGATTGCGGTTTATCATCCCATCTAAATATTTTTTTCGCTAACCCCATCTTTGGGGGGAAAATGGTTTGGTTTTAATTTTTTTCATGTCTCACATTGAGAGTGATTGTTTTGTTTTTTTTTTTTCCTAAATTAAGTGAAAGGATGATTTAGCATTTAACATAACAACAACGAAGCTGGGTTTGCTGCCAAATTTTACCACAAAAATTATTGTAAAAAGCCATATGTGTGCCTTCAATTATTGATAAAAATGTATGGGTTTTTTTTTTTTTTTTTGGGCTTTTCAGATATTGATAATTTGAAGTTGATAACTCACCTGCTCCCTACCAAAGCTATGCATATGGTGATTTAAAAAATTCCTAAGACGTGTAACTGGTGGGTCCATGAAAAGTAAAAGGTGTCTACTAAAATGCTTGATCACCTTCTCTGAACACTTATTTTCTTTTACTAGTGGGGCATTTGATCACTGATAATGCATTCCCATTTGTCCTGAGGGGCCATTTGATGCCAAAAATAGGCTAATATATTACCTATTTACTATTTTCTTGCTCTGAATTTGTTTAACTTGTTGTGCTATAGGCTTATAAGTTTGTGGTGATTCTATGCTTTGGTGGGAAAAATGTGAAAGTGTACTTTTTGCACCTACATGTTATGGCTGGGCTACTTGTTTATTTTAGTCTGAATCTACTTATTCTTTTTACAATAATGCTAGATGTCTACTCAAATGACACATCCAAAAATACACCATAGGTATAAAATTTTGTTTTTTTAGATTATTTATTTCATTTTATTTTTTATATCTGGGTATGTGTGTCATTTGAATGTACACTCGTCATTATTCTTCTTTTTATTGTTTCAAGCTAGCGGCCTATTGAGCATGACACGCATTGGCTAAGAACATGAAAGACAAGAAAAACAATTTTGATTTTGTTGGTTTTAGAACACGATTCAATTTTGACACTTCTAGTGCAGGTAGCTACTCTTGTTTGGTTACTCTCTTACTGGCCTTACTGGTGTTGAAATTGGAAATTTGTTTTTGCTTAGTATTCTGATGATTGATGATGCTGCTTTTGAGAGAGAAACGCTTGAATTTTTGTTCAGATAGTGGCTTCACATTTTCTTGAATTTCTTCAGTTTGATTTGTGTTTTCTTTTACACTTTGATTCTGCAGATCACAAGTTTTGACCAACGATTCCATCGCATAGCTCTTCTATAGTTCTTCAGCTGTAAAAAATGCCGAGATCAAGGTTAGAGAACCTGATCTTTCATAACTAATCATATAGTTTATTACTTGAAGATGTACATTCTGTTGGTTTGCTTCTAATCTGATTATGTGGTTGCAAGGTTTTGTTCAACTCTGCAGAAACCATATTTGTTTTTCTCATGTTACAATGTCGAAGCAAATTAATTTGTGATCAGTGCAATGCCCAGAAACCAGTTTGCATTTCTTCCATGATATATTTGGTTAAATCTGTCAAGCAAATTAATTTGTGATCAGTGCAGTGCTCAGAAATCAGTTTGCATTTCTTCCATGATATATTTGGTTAAATCTGTCATGATTTTTCTCATCTCTTGTAGACAAACTTCAATCTTTTCACATAACTAAGCTCTATTATGTCTTGCTAAATTACGTCCGGAATTTGTCAAGATCATGTTACATGTATGTCAGAACTTTTGTAGGAGATTATACATGTCAATAAGATTTAATTGATTAGGTGTGCGAGTAAAGTTTGGTGATTTCTGTTTTCCTATTTTAATGTGGAATAGGGGGTCGGAAATGCCTCAAAGACAGTCTCCTCGAGGCCCACATCAGCTCAGGACATCAAGTTCTGATTCAGATCCATCGCATCACCGACCAATTGCTGATCGCAGTCCCAAGCTCGGTGACCGTCGTTCTCCCAGAGGTGCCCCCCATTCTGATCCAATAAACCAAAAGAAACTCGGCACTCGCATTGCTGATTTAGAATCTCAACTTGGACAAGCCCAACTAGAGCTTAAAAATCTGAAGGAGCAGTTGGATTCAGCCGAAGCTGCAAAGAAGGAAGCTCAAGAAAAGCTGGAGAAGAAAAACAAGAAACCGGAAGGTACAAGGACAGTGGAGGTAGCCGATAAGCATTCTTTACCTGAAATTCAAGAATTGGAAACAACAAAGGGCGATCCCAAGGATGAAGTTGCAGAAGAAAACCAGGCAGAGACTGATGTTTTTGAAGTTTCAGTAGAAAAAACAACTGTTGATCCCAAGGTTGAAATCATCCAACAGACCTACGAAGAGGAAGAAGAGACGAAATCAATTAATATATCAGCTGAGCCGCCAGCAGTTCCTGAGCCTGAGCAAGCATCCATCCATGACTTAACCTTGGCAAAGGATGAGATAAATACGCTAAAAACCAAGCTAGATGAGAAGAAGAAGGAACTAGATGTGATGGGTCTAGAAAATGAAAGCCTGAAAAATCAGCTGAATGAAGCATCCTTGAACTTTTCAACTGCTCAAAAAGAGAGAGAGGAAATGACTCAGAGCCTGAACAAAATGGGAGAAGAGCTGCATGCAAGTAAAGCAGAAGCAATTCAGGTGGAGGAGAAGCTGGAAGCTGCAGAAGGAGCAAAAAAAGCACTGGAAACAGAGATGAAGAAGCTGCAAGTACAGACAGAGCAGTGGAGAAAAGCAGCTGATGCCGCAGCGGCAATACTTGCCGGGGATGTGGAGATGAATGGGAGGATTCCTGAGAGGTGTGGATCAATGGATAAGCACTTTGGTGGTGTGTTTGAGCCATTGGCTGGTGGCTATGCTGGTTTTGTGGGATCGCCTGGGATGGCTGATGATCTAGATCATGGTTTTGGTAATGGAAAGCGGAAGGGCTCTGGAATTAAAATGTTTGGAGACCTGTGGAAGAAGAAAGGCAACAAATAATTCACCTCTTTTGTGATGTCAAATCTTTTTTTTTTTTTTTTTTTTTTTTTTAACTTGATGATGCTAGGAGAAATGGTTACTTGCCATTTCATGTTCTGTTGTTGGCTTTGTAAGAGTTATATTACTCTAGCAGTTATGCTTAGATACTTCTGTTGAAATTATGTAACCAGGTACTCCAATATGATGATGGTATTTTTTTATGGCATTATCCTGTTGTCTTGCCTTGAAAATCAAATATTTTGTGTTCTGTTCTGACCCTATTTATCAAATCCTCTTCTCCTATGCCATGTGCACAAAAATCAACTGAGACAGGTTATTGTTTCAATTCAATCAGAAAGCTCTAATATAGCAGCATCAACATTTAATTTGGAGACCACTCTTCCAGTGCTGATCTGGTATATCCATATGATATAACCGATGAGCATATATGCTTTTTAATACATTACATTCACTGTTTCTTCACATTTCATCAAACTTCAATCATATCTACTAATGGAATCTGCAACAAGGAGTATAAATTTCATGAGTCAAGAAAAAAATGAACAAAATATTTTGATGTTCAATACAGATGTTTACTACTCATCATCACTGTCGTAGTTTTGGAAGAGTGATTGTAGTCCACTAAGTCCAGTGCCTTCTGTTGGCGACTTGGTCGCGTAATTGGATTTTGCTGATGCAACGAGAATGAAGTCTTCGACGAACAAATACGAGGTAATACAAAAAGATGTCGAAGCGCAACGTGATGAAGAGCGAGAATGTGAAGTCTTGCGGCAAAACGAGATAATCTTGCGAAGTCTTAGCTTAGGGCTATAATTGTAATGTGAATTGTAATATTCAAGTGCCTGAGCTCATATGGATCATGCACACTCACTTAGATGCATTAGGTTCATGTACAAAATGCATTAAAATCTTCATATCTGCATTTTTGGTACTGAGACCGGCATACCGGTCCCGTACCGGTGTCCATACCGGTGAAGTGCTATGTTTTGCACACTTACTGGAACCGGCACGGACCTTACCGGTCCCATACTGGTCACCATACCGGTGAACCTATGGAATGCATGGCTACTGGAACCGGCACATACCAAACCGGTCTACATACCGGTGAGCCCAACGGCTAGTTCCCTTACTGGAACCGGCATGACCTAAACCGGTCTACATACCGGTCAAGCCAACTGCTAGTTTCTCCCAACGGTAATATATCCGTTGGAGACCGGCATACCGGTCCCATACCGGTTACCATACCGGTCTCAGTAGAGAAAGTTGGGACTGCTCTTCATTTTCTATATAAATGAACCCCAACTCATTTGCCTTGGTTAGAGACATCATAATATATCTTCATACATTCTATAAGGAAAAAATAAGAGTGTCTTAAACCTTCTTAATCTCAAACACTCTCAAGCTCACACACTCACCTTCATATTATTTAGTGAGCTTAGAACACTTGGGTTTACAACTCACACAATCTTCATTATATTTGTGAGTGCCCAAGTGTGTTTCAAACCTTCTTAAACAAAAACACTTGTGGTTGTGAAATCCCATCCGTTGGGTAGTTGTAAAGGTTGTGAGTGCACCTACGAACAAAACTCAAAAGTGTAAAAGGTTCGGAGTGCACCTTGGCGGAAAACTCTTGGTTGCGAGTGAACAAAGTAAACTCGATTTTAGTGGAAATCTTCGAGCGAGGCTTAGGGGAGTGGACGTAGGCACGTTTGGCCGAACCACTATAAATCGCGGTGTTGTATTTCTCTTTCCCTATACTTTTAATTATTTACAAGTTTATTTATGTTTACATTCATTGAATAGAAAACTTGCATATATGTTTGTTTGGGCCAAAATCGACTCTAAGGGCAAAAACGACATTACGCCACAAGACTAAAAGCCCATTTACAAACTGGGCCCACACACGAAGATATTACACAAAGGTCCAGGCCTGTTGAACATAAATAAGATCAACGGGCACCAGTTACAAACTGAGAGAAAGAATCTGCATTCATAAATACTACCATGAAGTCGACGGTTTCAAGGAGAAGACAAGATCATCAGTTACCGAGTATGGAAGATCGAGATCAAAGCCTCATTAATAAGATCTCCAACGGGCAGATAAAGAGAGGATATCAATACCTATAAAAGGAGGAAGAAAGACATCGAAAAGGGGGAGACCACATCAATTACAAAGCCGAAACTGATTCACAACCGCCCTCACGGCACACCATTGAAGGTTGAGGTACATAAAAGCCTTGACCAGTTTACTTTGAGTTGATCGATACCACCACTAACTTGAGCGTCGGAGTGTCTACGGTTTCCACCACACCGGTGGGCAGTAAGCTCCTTATTCGTTCTATTTGTTTTGCAGGATTTACTCGCGCCCTACAAATTGATAATCTCGATTGTGGACCTTGGCCGAAATCAGAGTCTACAATTTGGCGCCCACCGTGGCCGACGAGTGAATCGACAAGAGGTAGAACGACTCAACAAAGTAATCAACAATGGCGTCAAGCAACGAACATATCCCAGATCAACTAGCGGTACAAATTGCCATGCTCCAAGAACGACTCACAAACCTGGAAGAAGAAAATCTCACGATGAGAAATACCAACGAGAGTTTACAACAAAGGCTAGATCACCTATCATCCGACCCTCAGCATAATCATCAAGGCCAAACTAGCGGTAGGGGTAACCGAAGTAGTCCAATTGCTCCACCCGTGTTAGATGAACCAGACAGCAATCACCCCCCAGCCATTCTACGTTCAGACCCTCTAGGTGATCAAGCCCATCAACTGGCCAATTCCATCAGAAGAGAAATGGTTGAATTCAAAGAAGCAGTTATGTCACGACTACCAGGGGTGAAACTCCCGATCAGGAAAAGCCGGGCCGGGACAATTTCAGATACCCCTTTCCATGAGTCAATTGTAGCAGTTGAGTTGCCCAGGAAATTCAACCCACCTGAAATGAAGTTATATGATGGGACCACAGATCCAGACGACCACGTCATGCATTACAAATTCAAGATGATGTCGAACGGTTTGTCTCCGAACCAATGGGAGGCCGGAATGTGCAGGTGCTTCGGGGAAACTCTGGCGGGACCTGCCTTGACATGGTTCATTAATCTTCCTTACAGGTCAATCAAATCATACCAAGAACTGGCGGACAAGTTCGTGCAACACTTCGCAAGTTCGTGCAGGATGGAAAAAACGACGGACGACCTCAACTCAGTACAACAGAGAAGAGGAGAAACACTACGAAGCTACGTGGCCCGGTTCAACCGTGAGAGAATAACCATACCGGACCTCCATCAGCCAACAGCAGTTGAAGCCTTCAGGAATGGACTCCTTTATGACAGCGGGCTCTACAAGAAGTTGACAAAATTCAGGTGCTACACAATGGACCAGGTCATGGCACGGGCCCAAGTAGAGATAAGGTGGGAAGAGGATAAAAGAAATAAGAGAAGAGTTGATGAAACAAATGCACAAACAAACCGAAGGCCAGTTGCTTCCAGGCGACACGAAATAGACTACCCCCCCCGAACCGAAGGGAGGAACCAAAGTGGGGGCGAACGTCGACCCTTCTACAAAAATATGGATAGACGTCCACGGCCATATAAAAACAGGGAGGAGCTTCCGACAAGTAAGCCTCGACTTCCAGACTACAATTTCACAATTTCTCCGGGGGAATTGGTTTCGGTGTTGAAGAAATTAGGGAATGAAGTGAAATGGCCCTCAAGGGACTACGGTCATACGACGGCGGAGTGTGTTGCCTTGAGACTAGAGGTTTTGGAACTGCTGAACAAAGGATTTTTGAAAGATCTGCTTACGGACAAGGGGAAGGCGACAATGACCCGAAGGGATGAAAGAGACAGACAGGGAGAAATCCCAATACCACCACCACCGATCGATAACACTGTCAATGTCATTTCGGGGGGATCAGAAGTTAGTGGAGCTACTTATTCTGCTGCAAAGAGGCACTCGAGGGTATTGGCCACCAAGGCCTCACACACCATAATGTCTGTAGAGGGAATTACCACGGGTTTGGTAATTGGGTTCCCGGATGATGGGGATTCACAAGATCTAAACCCTCACCATGATGCTTTGGTCATTTCTCTTCAAGTGGCGAACTTCATGATCAGACGTGTGTTGGTCGACACCGGCTCCTCAGCTAACATTATCTTTGCCAGTGCTCTGACCGACATGGGAACGGCATTGGATAACATCAATAGGCGTTCGACAGTATTAATCGGTTTTAGCGGAGAACAAAAGTTGACTATGGGGGAAATACGACTCCCCGTTTATGTTGCAGGTGTTAATAAAATAACTACTTTCCTGGTATTGGACAGCCCATCGGCCTATAACTTGATTATGGGCAGACCTTGGATTCACGACATGAGGGCGGTCTCGTCTACCTATCATCAGGTAATTAAATTCCCGACTAAATGGGGGATTCAGGAGGTAAAAGGGGATCAATTGGCATCAAGGAGTTGCTACCAAACGACCTTGAAGGCTAAATCAGATCCGGCATAGCAATTACTGTCTGGACCTAGTGCGGCAGAGCCTACTCTACCGAATATTGAGAAGCTCGACGAGGTCCAGATTCATCCTCAATTCACGGAACACAAGGCTTTGATTGGAGCGGGTCTGGGTCCAAAACTTCGAGCCGACCTGATAGAATTCTTGAAAAGACGGCACGACACATTCGCATGGTCGCATGAAGATATGATAGGAATTGATCCGGATCTCATCACTCACGCACTGCATGCAGATCCGGACCATACCCCTGTCAGACAAAAAAGAAGGAAGTTTGCCCCAGAAAGAAACCGGATCATTGATGAAGAGGTGCAAAAGTTACTGCAGAACGGTGCGATTAAAGAAGTACAGTTTCCCGAGTGGCTTGCCAATGTTGTAGTAGTAAAAAAGAAGAATGGGAAGTGGAGGGTGTGCATCGACTTCACGGACCTGAACAGAGCCTGTCCAAAGGACTCGTTTCCTTTACCACATATTGATTCGATGGTGGATGCGACCGCAGGACACGAGTTATTAAGCTTCATGGACGCGTATTCAGGCTACAATCAGATCCTCATGCACCCTCAAGATCAAGAGAAAACAGCTTTTGTTACAAACCGGGGAATATTCTGTTACAAAGTCATGCCTTTTGGATTGAAGAACGCAGGAGCGACATACCAGCGAATGGTTAATCGGATGTTCGACCAGCAAATAGGGAAAACAATGGAAGTTTATATTGACGACATGTTGGTGAAATCCATTGAATCAGACCAACATCTCAACCATCTGGAAGAAGCCTTCAACATCATGGACAGGTACGGAATGAAATTAAATCCTACTAAGTGTGCATTTGGTGTCGCTTCAGGAAAATTCTTGGGATACATAGTCACTCAACGAGGCATTGAAGCAAATCCAGACCAGATTAGATCAATCCTCGACATCCCTACCCCTTCCACCCCGAAGGATGTTATGCGACTAACTGGGCGGATAGCGGCATTAAACAGGTTCATTTCTAAATCAACCGACAGGAGTTTTTTATTTTTCTCAGCTTTAAGAAAAGCGAGTAAATTCGAATGGACTCCTGCTTGTGAGGAAGCTCTGCAGCAGCTCAAACGATATTTATCTTCGCCGCCCCTGTTATCAAAACCACTCGACTGTGAAAGGCTCTACCTTTATCTGGGAGTCTCGGAACACGCGATCAGTGCTGTTTTAGTAAGAGAAGAAGCAGGGAATCAACAGCCAGTCTACTATGTAAGCAAAGCTCTGTTGGAGGCAGAGACACGCTACCCGCTGATGCAAAAATTGGTCTTCGCGCTAGTCACAGCTGCAAGGAAACTCAGACCATATTTCCAAGGTCATGCCATCACAGTGTACACGACATATCCTCTGAGAAGCGTTCTTCATAAACCTGAGTTATCTGGGAGATTGATGAAGTGGGCAATTGAGTTGGGGGAACACGACATTGACTTTCAACCCAGGACGGCAATCAAATCCCAAGCCTTAGCAGATTTTGTGGCTGATTTTGCTCCCGGAATGATGGCAACACCCGACGCGGAAATCAATTCCATCCAGCCGACAAAAACTTGGAAATTGATGGTCGACGGTTCAAGTAACAGAAAGGGATGTGGACTCGGTTTGGTAATCACTACTCCCTCTGGCGACGTTCTGCAGCAGGCAGTCAAATGCGGCTTCCGAGTAACCAATAATGAGGCCGAGTACGAAGCGTTGATTGCAGGATTATTATTGGCCAAGGAACTGGGAGCGAAGGAGATAGAAGTAACGTCGGATTCTCAGCTGATTGTCAACCAGGTCGAGGGATCGTATCATGCAAGAGGTGAAGCAATGGCCTCTTACTTACAGAAGGTAAATGAACTACGAACGGCATTCGACGCATTCTCCATAAAACAGATCCCAAGAAGCGAAAACTCCAGGGCAGATGCACTGGCAACCCTCGGTTCGACTCTGGAGGGCGACAAACCACAAGCAATACCTATAGTATTTCTGAACTGGCCGGCAATTTGGAAGGAAGAGACGGATGTGGCCGCTATCGCTTCAGTCGACAGTTGGATGACACCGATTGTTGAATACCTGCAGAACGGCGTACTCCCGGAAGACAAAGTGCTGGCAAGGAAGATACAGAGACAGTCTGCAAGGTACGTCGTATTCGAAGGCCAGCTGTTACGGAGATCCTTCTCGGGACCATACTTGAAATGCTTGACACACGACGAATCCCAGCATGTGTTGTCTGAATTACATGAAGGGGAATGTGGGAACCACTCAGGTGGCAGAAGCCTGGCTCTCCGAGCCCACACGACAGGTTTTTGGCCAACAATGAGACTCGACTCCGCAGAATTCACAAAGAAATGCGACAAGTGCCAGAGATTCGCACCGGTCCCTCATCTACCACCAGAGAAGCTGAGTCCAATCCTGTCTCCATGGCCGTTCATGAAATGGGGCATGGACATTGTTGGAAAACTTCCAGTTGCTTCAGGCCAACGAGTCTACATGCTCGTAATGACAGATTATTATTCGAAGTGGATCGAAGCGCGAAGCATTTGCTAGAATACGCGACAAGGAGGTTCAAACGTTCGTATGGAAGAATATCATATGCCGGTTCGGCATTCCTAGAGAAATTGTGACCGACAATGGATCACAATTCATCAGCCATCACTTTCAAAATTTCTGCAGGAACTGGGGTATCAGACTAAATTACTCGACGCCGCGCTTTCCACAAGCAAACGGGCAAGCAGAGTCGTCCAATAAGACGATCTTGAACTCTATGAAGAAGAGGTTGGAGAAAGCAAAGGGCGCATGGGCTGAAGAATTACCTGGAGTCTTGTGGTCGTACAGGACAACCGTAAGATCCTCTACCGGCGAAACTCCATTCTCATTAGCGTTTGGGACGGAAGCTGTAATTCCATCCGAAGAAGTCATCCCTTCACCACGATGCCAGTGGCTCGACAACGAAAGCAACCAACAACTGATGAATTTCAATCTCGACACGATTGATGAGAAAAGGGACACGGCTTTCATCCGACTGGCCACATATCAACAAAGGGTGGCCAGGTATTTCAACAAAAATGTTAGGACCAGGACATTCCGCACTGGTGACTGGGTCCTACGAAGAGTTTTCCAGAGCACGAAAGAAGGTGGAGATGGGAAGTTGGGCCCTAATTGGGAAGGCCCTTATCAAATTGTTAGAGTTGTTGGGAAAGGAGCCTACAAGTTGGAAACTAAAGAGGGGAAACCAATCCGCAACAGCTGGAACGCGGTGCACCTTAAAAAATTTATCCGGTAATTTTGATGTTTTGCCAATTAGTTATTTACCAGTCTACTTTCAAGTTTTATCATTCTGTCAGGAGAGAAATAAAATTTGTAGAAGTTGTTCGACAAATTGCAATAAAACTATTCAGTAGATTCTTGTTCCATTCTTCACATTCGAAGGATAAAACCATTCGTCATTTCAATATACAAAATGATTCAAGTTGCAACCTTGTTCCCATCCTAGCAAATTCTAAGTACATGTTTATCAAAAAGTTCTAGATAATTTCTGAACAATACGACATCAATCATCAACTCCGTCTGCATCCATCTTGGCTGGTTGGCTGGTGGGAACATCTCCTTCACCCTCCACATCGACAGGTTCAGAGTGGACGGCGGTTTGTGCCACATTTTCTTCTTCTACTTCTGTGTCCTTTTCAACCTCCATCATCGCTTCTACCTCGGTTAGATTTAGCTCAGCCTCCTCCTTCCTCATCTCTACCTCTGTTCCTACTTCTACATCTTCTTCTTCTGTCGACGAGGAAATACCAGCGGCGCGCCTTTCATATTCACTGATCCATTTCTCAGGCTTCCAGTCGACATGTTTCCCAGCAATGAATTCTTGCATCAAGTCGTATCTATTCTTCATCATAGAGTCGATTGCGATATCTTCCATTTGTTCCAACAGCAACTCGTTCTCCTTCTTCAAATTGTTGAAACCCTCCTTGTAACCTTCAATTGTTAACTCGGCTGTTTCCTTTTCCA
This sequence comes from Zanthoxylum bungeanum, assembly GCA_019454045.1. NCBI lineage: Eukaryota > Viridiplantae > Streptophyta > Magnoliopsida > Sapindales > Rutaceae > Zanthoxylum > Zanthoxylum bungeanum. The sequence continues at coordinate 154,228 of SKCR01015806.1, forward strand.
GCTTCAAGCTAGCCTTCACTTCCCTCAGCTCTTTCTCGAGAACTTTCTCCTTTCTCTGCGAAGCGACCAGTCCAGACCTCAATACTGCCGACTCCTTCTTCACAGCTGATAAACCCTTTTCTAGCTCCTTGACCCTCTTTTGGTTGGATTCAGCATTTTTCCGCAAGAACAAGCTACATTCCAGGGCCTACGACATTCGAATCAGAGCACCATTCGACAAAAAAAAAAAAAAAAAAAGGAATGAGGATACTCACTTGGTAGTTTAGAGCGATGGCTTTTTTCATGGCCTCCGCCGGCCCAATCTGTGCCAATCTTACTTCATCCCCTTGGAGTAGAAGACCCTCAACGAATGAGTCGATGCTCGAAGGGTCTGAAATTGCCGTCGACTCCTTTGGAACTTTCAGAATAAGGGTATCAGAGTCTCTTCAGTTTCCACCTCTGCGACAGACTTCCTTTTCTTCTCAGATGAGATAATGTCTGTCGACTTCCCTTTTTCTACACGACACCCCCACTCGAGATCATCTCTTGATGTTGAGTCCCAGTTTCTCTTTCGACCTCTAATTCTTTCTTCTTCAGTTTCCTCGACTTTTTTCTGCTCTTCATTTCGTCGAGTGAAGCTATTGTGAATGGACCAGACATCATCTCCTCTGCGCATGAAAATTCCTCAATTTTTAAGGGCTCTCGATATTTTTTATTCACCCCATACAATTTTTGAATCGACCACCTACAGTTTATCACGGCCAAAACGTCGTTAGAGAGGGCCAGAACTTTACCTTCGCGCTGATAGATTTCCTTCCACAACGGAGTCGCCCTTAATCTCTTCTCCTCTAGGATGGCCTTGCAGTTCCTTACGTCGTCTGGCAAAGATAGAATTGTTTCGACGTTTGAGGTGGACCGAACCGTTGAGAGGAACGATTTGTTTCGAAGAGGATCTGCAACGACAAACCCTTGGTTATTCAAAAACATAAACCACAGTTATAACCTATTACTTAGAAAAGAACATCACTCACTCGACAAACACCAAAACTCTGGGATTCGACCAGCCCCAGTCAAACCAAATATACCCTCACCCCTTGCGAAGAAGTAGTAGGACTGCCAGTTTCCCCTATCATTAGTCGGCAATCCAATGACTAGAGGCTTCTTTCTTTGTCGAAGGATCATTGTATATCTTCCTTTCTCTTTCAGATGCTCCTTTATGTAATATGTCCCTAGAACATCCCTTACCTCGAAGAGTACGCCCAACTCGAAGGCTAAGCACTCAATCGACAACAGAATCCTCCATGCGTTTGGCATCAGTTGAGACGGAGCAATTTCAAAATGGTTCAACACTTCCCAGACCAGTCTGGGGATTGGAAACCTCAATCCTACTTTAAACGAACGAACGTAAAAACCTATCCACCCCGGGACCTTGTAATCAATTCTCTCAGTCGACGAAGGCACTCGGAGTTCTAGAGACTCAGGAAATCTGTACATACAACTGAGTTCCCTCAGCATTTTTCCTGTCATACGACTAGCAGGATTCCTGGATAATAAGTTGGTAGGCTCGCTGGTGCAAGGAAAGTCACTCGGCTCCTCAATTGCAGGAATTGATCTTAGAGGTATTGCCTCAGTAGGAGTCTCCCGAGGAGACATGGCCAGGGTAACTACACCTTTCTCAATCAGTTTCTCGTACGACCAGTCTTTGTACGTACCTCCCTCCTCCTCAGTTTCACTCGATGATTCGACATAACTATCTATCTTGGCTCCCAAGCTGCCTAAAGACTCTCCACTCGACATTTTCCAAACAACAAGCATATAAACAATTAAACTCTCCAGTAATCTACCCCTTGAAGATCAAAAACCACAAACACGATTTTTAAGCTAAACACACTAACCCAAAGATCAAACAGCCAGAGTAACCTAAGAACAGCTTGAATATTGCAATGAATGCTTAAAAGAATTGAAGAACAAGAGGAAGTTAGTGAAGAATACCTTGAGAAACACTTGAGAGCTCTCCTTACTCGACTTCCCAAATGAGGAAAAGTGAAACGCCCATACCCCTTTTATACACCCATACTCAATTTGGCGCCAATATTCCCGCCAAAAACTCCTCGTAATCCGCGATAGGGTTTGCATTAATAACAGTTGAACTGGGTCAAAGTATTACGGCATGGAGAACGTCGAACCGGGGACATCCCCCAGATGACTCATGTCGAGTCAGATTTGCGTTATACAATTCACTCATCACTCACGACAGTGTCGAGTGAAATCACTCCTGAACCACGTCAAGGTTCAGTCGACAGGGGACATCCCCAGGTGACTCATGTCGAGTTATAACCGAGTTATGATATTCACTAGTCCTTTACGACAGTGTCGAGTGAAATCACTCCTGAACCACGTCAAGGTTCAGTCGACAGGGGACATCCTCCAAGTGACTCATGTCGAGTCTCATGTTAGTAACAGAATTCACTCATCCCTTATGACAGTGTCGAGTGAAATTATTCCTGAACCACCTCAAGGTTCAGTCGACAGGGGACATCCCCAGGTGATTCATGTCGAGTTTCATCTAGTCATGGAATTCACTCGTCCTTCACGATAGTGTCGTGTGAAATTATTCCTGAACCACATCAAGGTTCAGTCGACAGGGGACATCCCCAGGTGACTCATGTCGAGTCATATCTAAGATATGGTATTCACTTGTCCTTTACGACAGTGTCGAGTGAAATCACTCCTGAACCACGTCAAGGTTCAGTCGACAGGGGACATCCCCAGGTGACTCATGTGGAGTTATATCTGAGTTATGGTATTCACTTGTCCTTTACGACAGTGTCGAGTGAAATCGTTCCTGAACCACGTCAAGGTTCAGTCAACAGGGGACATCCCCAGGTAACTCATGTCGAATTTCATCTTAGTCATGGAATTCACTCGTCCTTCACGACAGTGTCGAGTGAAATCCTTCCTGAACCACGTCAAGGTTCAGTCGACAGGGGACATCCCCAGGTGACTCATTTCGAGTTGTATCTGAGTTATGAAATTCACTTCTCCTTTACGACATTGTCGAGTGAAATCAATCCTGAACCACGTCAAGGTTCAGTCGACAGGGGACATCCCCAGGCGACTCATGTCGAGTTGTACCCGAGTTATGGTATTCACTTCTCCTTTACGACATTGTCGAATGAAATCAATCCTGAACCACATCAAGGTTCAGTCGACAGGGGACATCCCCCAAAAGACTCATGTCGAGTCAGACCTGAGTTACGGAAATTACTAGTCCCATACGACAAAGTCGTATGAAATCACTCCTGAACCATCTCAAGGTTCAATCGACAGGAGACCCCCCTGGATGACTCGCGTCGAGTCAAGTTGGAGCAATGACATTCACAATTCCCATACAACAGTGTCGGGCTAGTTCATCCAGAAACTTCCTACGGGCCATGTCAAGACAAAGAGTATCCCCAATTTATACGACATGTAAATGGCTTTATACGAACTTTCACTATCTGTATATCACGCTTGATAAGGATCAATCGCACTATAAGACTTGGTTCAAACATCCGGAGCCACCCATTGGGTCCATGTGACATGCCGAGTGAGATTTTTCTAAAAGCATCCGGTTCGCTCAGCATAGGACACTCCCTTACAGGCTATAAACGAAAGCAAGAAAGACTTATTTTCTGAACACACGACAGTACTCTCCAAGCCTAAAGACTTCCAGGCTTAGAGAGTAGGGGACAAACTGTTTGGGCCAAAATCGACTCTAAGGGCAAAAACGACATTACGCCACAAGACTAAAAGCCCATTTACAAACTGGGCCCACACACGAAGATATTACACAAAGGTCCAGGCCTGTTGAACATAAATAAGATCAACGGGCACCAGTTACAAACTGAAGAAAGAATCTGCATTCATAAATACTACCATGAAGTCGACGGTTTCAAGGAGAAGACAAGATCATCAGTTACCGAGTATGGAAGATCGAGATCAAAGCCTCATTAATAAGATCTCCAACGGGCAGATAAAGAGAGGATATCAATACCTATAAAAGGAGGAAGAAAGACATCGAAAAGGGGAGACCACATCAATTACAAAGCCGAAACTGATTCACAACCGCCCTCACGGCACACCATTGAAGGTTGAGGTACATAAAAGCCTTGACCAGTTTACTTTGAGTTGATCGATACCACCACTAACTTGAGCGTCGGAGTGTCTACGGTTTCCACCACACCGGTGGGCAGTAAGCTCCTTATTCGTTCTATTTGTTTTGCAGGATTTACTCGCGCCCTACAAATTGATAATCTCGATTGTGGACCTGGGCCGAAATCAGAGTCTACAATGTTATTAATTGAAATAGAGAAATATCAACATAAGTGCCCACTTGGTAATAAGAGCTAAAAATCAGCAAAGATTTATTAATTCCGCATTAATAGCGATAACCCAATTCACCCCCTCTTGGGTATAGAGATTGCTTGTCGCTATTGCTTGTCGGTAATTTCAGTTGGTATCAGAGCGAGGTTTTCTTAAGAAAGACCTAACCGTCCGAGAATAGATCATGGCATCTACAAGCAACTTGTCAAATCTTGCCGAATGATTTTCAACGACTAGACCTCCGTTTTACACCGGAACGGACTACAATTATTGGAAGATGAGAATGCTAAATTATCTCATTGCCTTAGATCCAGAATCTTATTTGGTTATCACACGAGGTGCAAAAGGGCCAACAAAAAGGGATATCAATGGGGTTGAGATTTCAAAGCCGAGTTTAGAATGGGATAGTGAGGATCTAAAGCAAGCTTCACAAAATGCTAAGGCACTCAACCAACTTCTATGTGCCATTATCGGGATCAAATAAATAAACTTCCGGAGTGTGGAAATGCTTATGATCTGCGGAAGTCATTATAAATGGTCAACGAGGGTACAAGCCAAGTAAAGGAATCGAAGATCAACCGGTTCATGTGTGAATTGGACAATTTCAAGATGAAATCTGGGGAAGAAATTGATCACATGATTTCGAGGTTTACGATTATCATCAATCATTTGGGCGCATTGGGAAAAGTCATTGGGACATCCGATCAAGTAAAGAAAATTTTGAGATCACTCCCAAAAGAATTTAGAAGCTACACCTCCTCCATTAGTGAAGCAAACGACATAAATACTTTAAAGATGAATGATTTAGTCGGAAAATTACTTGAGTATGAAATGGAGATCAAGATGGATAAAAAGGAGGAAGATGGAAGTCATTGGCCTTAAAAGCGAGAAAAAGAGATGACTCAAGCTCAAGTCATAGTGATAGTGATGATGAGTTGGCTCAAATAAACAAGAACTTCAAAAAGCTCCTCAAATCCGTAAAGCAAAAGGGAAAATCAAAAGCGGATGATAAGAAATAAGAAAAAGGGTCGCGAAAAAACAAGAAAATTATTTGCTATGAATGCAACAAACCGGGTCATATAGCTATGGATTGCCCATTGAAGAGGATGAAAGGAAAATCAAAGAAAAAGGTAATGAAAGCTACTTCAACTTGGAGCGATAGTGATTCTAGCTCATCCGAGGAGGAATAGGAGGTCCAAGCCAAAGAAAGAACAAATCTAGCATTCATGGCTATCACGGATGAGGACTTCCATTTTGAAAGTGAAGAAGAAGAAGAGGTACACAATTCTCAAGACTATGATGATTTACTTAATGCCTTTAATGGATTAAAAGAATTGTGTGATGTGCTTAAAAAGAATTAAAATTGATTAAAAATGAGCATGCTACAATTAAAAATGATCATGCATCTTGTATGGATAAATTTCATGTTTTAGATAATGAGATAATATGCTTAAAGGCCAAACATGAAAAAGAGATTGCATGCTTAAATGATGAAAATGCATGCTTAAAAATGAAAAATCTAGAACTTGAAAATGCCATATCTAATATGTCATCTAACTCTAAAACATGCGATTGCGAATCAATTTTGAATGAAAATATTTTATTACATACAAAAGTTATAGGTTTGTAAAACATTGTTAGCAAATTCACATTGGGACATAAAAATTAATATGCTTATTGGATCCCAAAAATGTGCATTTAAAAGAGAATATAGGCCTTACATTAAGAGGAAATTTTTGAGAAATTATTTTGTTAAGGCATCCGATTCTCATGCTAAAAATGCTATCAATGAAAAAGTCACATGTCATGCATGCAATGAAAAATGACATAAAATTTTTGAATGCATGAACAAGAATGTGATTAAGAATGCATGGATTCCTCAAGGAATCAAAATTAACTCCAATAGACCCAAGAATGTTTGGGTACCAAAGTGCAATTGATAAACTTGTAGGGGGAGTTTGGGAATGATCATAAAGAGAATTGCAAATTGATCCCAAAGGCTCAAAGATATGAGGAATCGCTACGGTAATAGGTAAAATCTGTATTCACGGAAACATTGGTACCGTTTCCTCTAAATTGTATATGTATGCATATTTCGAATTGATTAACTTATTTTTGAAGCATAGAAAGTGATTAGGCAATATTTTCAATCTTCTATTGGTATCAATTGTTCATTTGATATCATTAATTGCCTTAATCACAAAGTTACCCCTTTTCATATCAATTGGTATCACATATATTCATTGAGTTGAATTACATGTATGTGATTACTTGGTTGATTTGCATTGAAAACACTTTTTCCATGTAACATATTTGAATGAAAATGAAATGCATGTATATTGAAATAAATTTCCATTGGTATAATGAAAAACATGGATTTTTGAGATTTAAACATTGGTATCATGAAATGTATTGAGTTATTTTTTAATTGGAATCAAATTTGGGGAGAAATCATGCTTAAGATGATAATTATTTAATTGGTAATCATGGGTATAAAATTTTGAGAAATACATCATACATGATTCTTTACATTTTATGGCAAAAATGGGGAAATGCCAAATGTGCATTATTTTTGGTATCATTATTTATGCACATATGTAATTGGTATCTCATTTAGAACTTACATTTTGCTTCTCCACTTTTTGATAATGTCAAAGGGGAGAAATCATTAGAATAATATTAAAACTTGTTTTACCCTCACCCTTGGTTTAAGGGGGGAGTAATTGTACTAATGTGTTTGTCAAGTCTTATAGAGCTATCTTGAAGACAATCACACATTGAGGGGGAGCTTATTTTGAGGGGGAGCAAAATTGTCAACATTTGGACTCCTAGAAGCTCACAAGTCTAAACAAGTTTTAAGGGGTTGCTATCATCAAAATCCAATTACGCGACCAAGTCTTGCGGCAAATACGAGGTAATACAAAAAGATGTCGAAGCGCAACGTGGTGAAAGCGAGAATGTGAAGTCTTGCGGCAAAACGAGATAATCTTGCGAAGTCTTAGCTTAGAGCTCTAATTGTAATGTGAATTGTAATATTCAAGTGCCTAAGCTCATATGGATCATGCACACTCACTTAGATGCATTAGGTTCATATACAAAATGCATTAAAATCTTTATATCTGCATTTTTGGTACTGAGATCGGCATACCGGTCCCGTACATTTGTCCATACCGGTGAAGTGCTATATTTTGCACACTTACTGGAACCGACACGGACCTTACCGGTCCCATACCGGTGAACCTATGGAATGCATGGCTACTAGAACCGGCACAGACCAAACCGGTCTACATACCGGTGAGCCCAACGGCTAGTTCCCTTACTGGAACCGGCATGACCTAAACTGGTCTACAACCTAGTGAACAAACCGGTCAAGCCAACGACTAGTTTCTCCCAACGGTAATATATCCGTTGGAGACCGGCATACCGGTCCCATACCGATTACCATACCGGTCTTAGTAGAGAAAGTTGAGACTGCTCTTCATTTTCTATAAAAATAAACCCCAACTCATTTGCCTTGGTTAGAGACATTATAATACATCTTCATACATTCTCTAAGGCAAAAATAAGAGTGTCTTAAACCTTCTTAATCTCAAACACTCTCAAGCTCACACACTCACCTTCATAATATTTAGTGAGCTTAGAATACTTGGGTTTGCAACTCACACAATCTTCATTATATTTGTGAGTGCCCAAGTGTGTTTCAAACCTTCTTAAACAAAAACACCTGTGGTTGTGAAATCCAATCCGTTGGGTAGTTGTAAAGATTGTGAGTGCACCTACGAACAAAACTCAAAAGTGTAAAAGGTTCGGAGTGTACCTTGGTGGAAAACTCTTGGTTGCGAGTGAACCAAGTAAACTCGATTTTAGTGGAAATCTTCGAGCGAGGCTTGGGGGAGTGGACGTAGGCACGTTTGGCCGAACCACTATAAATCGCGGTGTCGTATTTCTCTTTCCCTATACTTTTTATTATTTGCAAGTTTATTTATGTTTACATTCATTGAATAAAAAACTTGCATATATGTTATTAATTGAAATAAAGAAATATCAACATAAGTGCCCACTTGGTAATAAGAGCTAAAAATCGGCAAAGATTTATTAATTCCGCATTTATAGCGATAACCCAATTCACCTCCCTCTTGGGTATAGAGATTGCTTGTAGGTAATTTCACCTTCCTCTGGTTTGCTTTCTGGTTTTGCAATAACTTTGGTGTCGGAGACCGCAACTGGTTTCATGATAACTTGAAACCAGATTGATGAAGGTTTTGGAGGCACCTTTGCATCAAGTTGAGTTCCTGAAACGGTTGGATTTTCTATTGACAAAACTAACATGATGAATTTGTCATCATGTTGCTAGTATATAGACCCGGCCATCGGTCCGATTTTCGGTTACACGAGTGTGGAACCGGAACCAGACCAGTTAATTTCGGTTCGGTTCTGGTTCTACACTTAAGTGGAACCGGAACCAAACCATTCGGTTTCGGTTCCGGTGACGTTCATTTCTTTTTTTTAAATAAAAAAATTGAGATTGAAAAATTAATTTAAAATTATGAATTTGAATTTATATAATGAACTTCCATTAAATTACAAATAAAATTCTTGTTTAAAAAAATTAAAAATAAATTATTAAATTAAAGAGCTTGAACTTAAATTTTTAAAAACTTAAGTTGCCTACGTATCTTCCAGGAGTGAGAGGAATCAAAGCTCATGTAGTTCCATTACAATTTTAAGATATTTCCCCATTGTAATTTTACAATTCTTTAATTATCAATCATCATTATTAGTGTATGTTGATCCTTCAGCTCCAGTTCCGCTTGCACTTGCAGATGCATTGTCGAACAAGTCTTCAAATTCATCGGGGACATCTTCTTGTTGCCTCAGATCAGCTCGGGTCCAATCATCCACACATGTTGTTGCTTCTAGAGTGCTTGGATGTAATGAAGACCGTCTAACTTCCAATATATAGCCTCCCATGCTGAAGGCTTGCTCAACCGCAACGGTGGAAACAGGCGCTGCCAATATCTCTTTAGAAATAATTGATAATACAAGATGTACATTTTGATGTCGGTTCCACCATTCAAGGATTTGAAAATTTTTACTAACTAAACTTTAAGTTGAAAACTCGAAATTTGTAGATAAATAATTATCTAATTCCAGGATTATTAGTCGTGCTATCCCTATATTTTTTATTTCGTTGTAGTAACCAACGATCACATGCGCTAAGTCTTGTTTGCATTACGGGTTCGCTATTACTAGATTGTCTTACTGATTGCAAGTTATATCTTCTAATATAATCATTAAATAACTCTATTAAATCAATTGTTATTTTAGCTATTATTCTTGTAATATCAATTTAATCTAATATTCCTAAATTTCTATAGTAAGCTTGTAAAAAACTATTCAAACATTTTAATTTAAATTAGGATAAAAAACATCAGTAATAAGATAAATTAAATGAATGTCTCTAAAATAATGCAACTATTTTCGTTTCATAACATTAATAGCTTTAAACAAAATAATATCATTAGGATCAGGACTTTCAACATGCTCATCGAGAGTACCAACAATATTCAAACTTTCAAGAATAAATAAATGTGTTGTAGGATAATAAACTCTACTAAAAATATTTGTAGCATCATTAAAAATTTTTAAAATATCTAAAATTTTATCACAAATTTCCCATTGACTAGGAAAAAATGTGATATATTGAACATGTTGAGAAAAAAACTACATAATACATCTTCGTATTGCAAAACTTGACATAAAAGAAAATAAGTTGAATTTTAACGTGTTGGAACATCTCGTGAAAATTTTATTGGTTTAATACCATTTAATTTACAAAACTTGGCTCATTCTCTCATAACTTGAGAATATGACCAAATACAATTAAGTGATTTCTTAATAGGATCAATGAAATGTGATAATTTTTCCAGACCATCTTGAACACATAAATTAAGGACATAACATATGCAACGAACATGAAAAATCGACCCCCTAAATTTGGTTTGCATATTTCTATTAAATCAGTGTTTGATGCAGTATTTGCAGATGCATGATCAAATCCAATTGTTAAAATTTTACCTAATAAACCATATTCATCAAAAATTACTTTCATCGTTCTATAAATATTTTGTGCAGTATATTGTTCATTAAAAATTCTAAATGCAATAAGTCCTTTTTGCATGTTCCATGATGCATCAATCCAATGACAAGTCACACCCATGTATGAGTGTGTTCGCTAATGGTCACTCCAAATATCAGAATAAATAGAAAGACGACCTTTAATATCTCTAAATGTTTCATTTAAAATAATTTTATCATCTTTGTATAATTTAAAATTTTGATGTTTTGTTGTATTTCGAGTCATTCTACAAGCATCAGGATTTATAGCATTTTGAACGTAATTAGTAAAAGCAAGTTTTTCACCAAAACTTAAAGAAAGATGTGTCATACAAGTTAATTTACCAAATTCTTCTCTATTTTTAGCATTAGAATATTTAAATAAATCTAAAGAACTTGTACCTCTACTAGATGATGCGTATCTGGCCATTTGAGTTTATATCGTATCAAGTCCAAGCTCAACGACATGATGTCTTTCCAGGTGCTTGTGCATATTGCCGTATCCACCAGTAAATTTGTAAGAAATTCGACAATGGTTGCATACTGCTCTCGGACCTTCATTTGCAGTATCGATTAAAGAAAAATGAATTTTGAAAACATCCGAGGAACGAGACTTAACTTCTCTTCTCCATGAACCGATACTAGGGTCGCTCTCTTGGGTTGGTATATTTTTGACATTGTGTTCTCAGATGAGCTTGTCATTTTTTGTTTAAGAAATTTTAAAGAATTAGAGATTTAAGAACGATAAATTGTAATTATAGATGAGAGAAATTGAGAATGAGAGAATTGTAGGAATTGAGAAATTGGTGTGTTGAAATAATGGAAAAAGACCCTTATTTATACATTTTAAGAATATTTTTGTGATACCTAAAATGCCCTTAAAATTAGCTATTTTATTAATGTTATTAGGGATAATTTGGGAAATCAATTTTTTTTTTAATTTTTTTTTTTAACGTTAGGGCATGGAGCCCCAACGGCTACTAGCCGATTGTAGTCGTGCTATTGATGTCTGCACTGGTGATGGAGAAGCGCTCAATGGAGGAGATGAATACGAGCGCATACTGGTGAATCTGCCACCGTGGAAGAGGTGAGTGAGGAAGAATGAGTGATAGCCATAAAAGAGAAATTTTGTGGCGAGATAAAGATTGGTTCTTTAGGGTTTGTTTTAAAAATTGGGGTTTTTGAACTTTAGGGGTTAGAAAATTGAAGAATGGTTTGAATTTGAAGGTTTGAAATTATGGGATATTGTTGACTCATGAACAAATCTAGAGGAATAGACAGAGAAGATAAGTTAAATACATGCTAATTGGCCTTGTAGGCAAAAAGTATGTATGAGGCATTGTTTGTACCCAAAATATTCATGTTCAGCCTAATTGCCAGAAGAACCAGGCCTAAGCCCAAGGGAATCAAGGATAAGAATTATCTACAAATGGTTCCTCTAAAAAAGCTGAACGTGTACTAATTTTCCTATATCATGTAGCAGTTTCCTCCAAAAAGAAGTCCATAATGTGAATAGCAGTTGCAAAAGAGAAAGTGGAGGAAGCAGTTGCAGGACATGAGGACCAAGTGGAAAAATGAGTGCTTGCAGGATGTGATGATTGTTACCAAGACATGGCAGTTGCAGAAACATTTAGGAAGCGGTTGAGTATATGATTATAAATAGCAAAGAAGATCGACAAAAGAATACCTCCCTCCAACACTTCATTTAAAAAACTCAACATATCAATTTCTACAAGTTATGCTATATAGTTAATCTTCTAATAAAATCTTCATTTGTAGTTGTAGTTTTTTCAAATTCCAGTAGAACTTAGTTTCATGATCTTTGTAATTTTAGATTTCAATTACAGTAAAGCTTCTATTCTAGTTACTTTTATTTCTTAACCTTTTTATTAGAATATTTGTAGATTCCAATAGTTTAAATTCTTAGTCGTTTTTTAACGTCCTACTGATTCCAATTGTCTATCTCATGTAAGTTTTGGATACCCATTTCTAAAATTGTTTGTTAGAAGTTAGTAATTTATATTGAGGATCTGCTCCTCTGGCACGCCCGCGTGCGACCCAAATTTTTGAGCCATCAACAATATCATTTACCAAATTTTTGTGTTTTTAAAGTTGTTAAAAATAGTCATTTATCACCCATATTTTAAGAAAGTTTATCATTTATCCATCTGAATTTATCTGATATCCGTAAAACACGCAGTTTTTAGGTTTTAAATATTCATTTTTAATTTAATAAAAAGTTTGTTAAATAGGAAATTTATTTGTCAAAACTCAAGGTTCGGTAACCTACTACCCGCAATCGGGAAAACCAATAGTTTTGTTCTAGGTACAGATCGAGTTAAACCCGCAGAATTACAACACCCAAAACCTCAGGGAGGTTTTCAACAAACTATCTTTTAAATTATAAAATAGTTATTTTATAGTTAAAACCTGACCCAGGTTAAAACAAATAATCTTATACAATTATCAAGTTTGAATTAGGATAATGTATAAATTATATCAAAAATAAGAGAAATTTATTAAAAAAACCCTATTTCCCACAACTTATTATTAGAAAAAAATATGACATCTAAATTTGTTTCATCTTTACTCCTAAGATTTTAAATTTTATTCATCTTTACTCATTTTTATTACTCTTTAATCCTTTTATAACTAATAAGAGATTTAACTCAATATTTCTCCCTTTTATACTTATAAAGAAAAAATTAAAAATTAAAAATACTTTATTATTATTATTATTATTTTCCTTTAAAAAATGGTATGCAAGCCCAGATACATAATGACAGGACCCACCCAGTCCCTTGAATGGAATATAAAGCAAGTCATACTATAAGTGATAAAACCACCATGATTCCTTTGTGGAATCCGAGGTGAATCCGAACATGACTGAACCCACTCTATGACCTCTTTGATGAATCGAGGTGAACCAGCAATAGCCATTGTATATGTCGTCTCATGATAACATCTAAAATTTATAACATCATAAAATGTACAAATAAAAAAAATGGCCTCAAGCCTCCACCATAAACATGAAAGAGGTTCCTTGCCTCATCCAAAATATGAATGTGGTATGTATACTTCGTCACTAACTATACAAGCATACATCTGAAATAAATATAAATATAATTATATATAAACATCTCAAAATTTGAAATCATGCAGTAATGCGTGTTGTGGCCTCAACCTGAATTGATCGTAATCTGAACTATACGAAATCATGTGACGATGACACACTCAAAAAGTAGTTCTTTATTCCCAAGTATAAGAGTGTCAAAATAATAAAATAATCTGGTAAGTCCGGGGTCGATCCACATGAAATAGATTTAATAGGATAAAATCATAATTCAACTAATAAAATAAAATAAAATATTAGGGTTAGGGGATCCACTCTTGGTATTTCAAATATAAATATTTTTTACTTTTTATAAAATATAAAGTATAATTATTTCACAATCAATTTATTTCATAATTATCAGGTTTAATTATGCCAACATATGTAATTCGTCATGTCGATAATTACTCATGCAAGAGTACTAAATATGCCAAAACATATAAAATCAGCCATAAAGGCGGTGATAACATTTATTTATAACAAGTCCAGTTAGGTACCCAATTATGCCAAATATATAAAACCAGCCATATAGGCGGTACCGTATTGTCTATAATTAATCCGGATCTTTAATAGTCGACTCTCTCTCATTTATGAGATTCAAGTATTATTTGTGCCAATCAGAGACTATCTACAGCTAGTCAAGAGTCCTAAATAAACTGGAAATAATATATATTTTATTTGGGAAATTATCACAATTTAAAAAATATAATATAAATAAAAATCACATATATTTTCATAACACTAGTTTCACCTTTTACCCCAATATGATAAAAATTAGCAAAACAAGATATAAATAAAAGCACTCATAATTTTATTAATAAAAGAAAAATAAATTATAAAAGAAAAAAATACACACAAGAGCTCGTCTCACAAAGTCTCAGAGAGACCTATGAAAATTTGCTGAAGAACTGATAAAGTATGCTCATTATCTTCCAAAATAATGCAATTCATTTGCATTATTGTTGACAATTTGCATAAATCATCCACCGTATTCGGTGGATGATTTATTTTGCCTTTTGTTTTCTTGCTTTTTTGTTTTTGTTTTTTTTTCTTTGTTTTGTTTTGTTTTATATATTTATATAAAATACATATGCAGTTAAATACATCATAAGCCCATTTTGTCGTCAATCTAAACACGTTGAATATTTTCTAAGTCCGATTTGAATCTAACAGTCACATCCTTTTAGGATTATGGGTCTTGGAATTCAGATCTCATGTCCATTTTCTGTTGAGCATCCAAAGCATTATTTTACCTACAGAATAAATAAAAATCACAATAAAAATATATAAAACATAAATTTAATTGTTATTTCCCAAATGTGCTAAATTAAGGGGATTAATGAAATTACAAGTGTAAAATGATTAATTTTTCTTTTAATAATTGTGCACTTTTTAGTGTTCATCACACCACCAACCGGCTTATTATTAGTCCCTAGTAATTTAAGTGAAAAATTTTAGAAAGACAAATTCTTATCCAAATTAATAATTAATTTGTTCTTTCTAAATAATCAAATGAGTAAATTCTCCTGTACTTTTTACATTTCTTTCATACACATAAAACAAAGTATTTAATCAATTCATTGTGTCCACAATATCCACAGGTCTTGTTGAAAAAAGAGTAATATTTTTTTCTTGAGTTATATCAGAATTCACACATTTTTGGTAGAAATTTATTTATAAATACAAAAAAAAGTTTTTTCTTAAGAAAATAATAATATATCTTCAATCCTTATAAAGAGTTTTGGGACAGTGACTCCCAAACCAGTTGGCTTTAGGACATTAGGTGTTAAGACATCCCTACAGACTTAATTGCTCGGATCTCAGATGTTAAAAAGAAGAAGTGTATGATTTCTTTAAGCTTTCTCTTTAACATATGTTGATGAGTGTTGTGATATTTTATATCGTACCGCAAGTGTACGGTGTCAAGTTTTAGTAAAGATGAGTGAAAGAGAGTCGAACCCATAAAGATTGTGTTCAATTCACACTAAGTACTATAATTAGTAAACCTAACTTTATTTAGAAAATAATTAATTAAGATTAAATTAAATACTAAGATATGAAATTAATTGAGTAGGAGGAACCAATACGAGATAGATTCTAGAGTCCGATTTCACCTAGCTATCCCCTATGTATTTGTCATGCCAATCAATTCTTATTCAGTTACATTATTTATAAGTCAAAAATCCTAACTATTCCACTCTCTCTCCCGAGCAATAGTAAAAAGATTATCAATTACAGATTTCGATATCCCTATAAAAATCTAGTAATCGACAATTCATTACGTTCTGTGATTCTGTGTTAACGACTTCAAAGGAACTATAGATTCTCTTGAACTCTATAAAACTCCTAAGTTATATTCTCTAGATCCTATTCAAAATCCCTATCTCCCGAGCGATTGATTCTAAACATTCATCATCTCAATTTGTGGCCAATAAATAAGAAGCATTAAACACAAAAAAATATAAATAAACCGAATTATAATTTCATAAAAATCAAACTGACAATCAATACGTAGGTTCAAGCATTAGTTACATCATCCTCTAGAATTATTGAGTTAGTTCATGACCAAATAATAAAACAATGAAAGTAGGGTCATGAACATAATGAAAATCATTAGAGTTTAAAGAAGAAAACTAGATGATAAAACCCGAATTGAATCCGTTCCTCTTCGGACGTCACCGTCTTCGTCTCATCTTATCGCTCGTCAATCCTCCTCCATGGATCTCTCTAAGAATATGTGTTTTGAGTCTTATGTTGTGTATTAGCCTCCTCCCTAGGGTTTTGGATGAGCTTGTGTATTTATAATAAAGTCTTGGAGTCTTTGTGCATGTAAAACCCTAAAAATTGGTGTTTCTAGGAGTCTGCGTAGCGCCGCGACGCCGGAACGCCCAAATCTCAGGAAAATTATATGGCAACACTGAAGGGGCGCCGCAATGCCCAAAGAGTGGCGTCGCGGCGCCAGTCACTTTTTCTGGCATGCTGTTTCTGTGTTTTTCGCTCTTCCCGCGTGCTTCCGGTGCATTTGTAGAGTCCCAAAACACGTCAATTTGCCCCAAGATTTATGTCATAATGCTTCCCCACATATAAATCATAAAAGAAACTACAAAAGATATTAAATGACACAAACTTAATATAATAGTAAGCTAAGAATGCATGAATAAGTGAGTATAAACCGCACTTACCAAACACCCCAAAACTTAAGATTTTGCTAGTCCCGAGCAAAAGATAAAATAAAAATAAATAAAAATAAACAATTAAAATAACTAAGTTAACTAGGCCACTTTCGTAGGGATCACGATTGCATTTATCGTATGCAACAAGCTTTTAAACCCTTATGCGACCCTAGTGGACGAGTTATAGTCTCGTGAGGGCTTACAGCGACGACACCCACAAACGTCATTCACACACAATCATGCAAAATATAAAAATAATAAAAGCAAATAAAATATTTCTGATAGTTATGCATATTATTGTCCTCAAAGAATGCTTATCAATGAAATCAGAAAACCTTCAAAATACGCAATTGCTACTCAAATCCATGTTCTTGAATAAGTCATCTAAGCTAGACTCAAAGTGTGTGTGTGTAAAGGTTTGGTCACAGCTCGACTCCTAAGTAAGCTAACTCAATGGTTTCGTCTCGAAAATTGAGATCCGATGGGTCAAACCAACCTAGATATCTCAAAAGTACTCTGTATTTTCCTTTTATGTGCTCAGTATGGTACAATTTTATTTTCTTTTTCCTCTTTTCATTTTTTTCAACACACCTACCCTTTAAGGTAGAATTTCTCCTTATGGTGGTCCTAACACTCGTCCATGGATAGCTTCACGCTTATCGGTTATATGTGATTTAACTTCTTTTTCATTTTCTTTTTCTTTCAATTTTTTATCATACCATACATCATAACACTAGCATATTGAGGTAGATATCTAAGCAAATAGTCATTCATCACCAAACAATTCTTTCAACTAGTCACTTTGCCAACTACCTAGGTTCTTACTGCTAAAAACCTATTATTAAATATTTACGAGTCTAACCTAGATTACCTTTTCAAGTCATCAGATAAAAATCAATTGGGAACTTATCGTTTCTAAGATTTCATCTAAAGCAAAAAAAATTCATTATTAGACTTATGCTTCACTATCTAAGACGAAAAATAAAGATTTGTAATTTTTTTTTAACTAAAAATAACAAGAATTATCACTATATGCACACACCCCCAAACTTAAAACTTGCATTGTCCTCAATGTAAGATAAATATAAAGAAACAAGAGTGAGGAACAACACTATCGAACATGGAATTGATCAGGCTCCTGCTGGTAAGACATTGGTTGCGTGGGAAACTAAAGAAAATTAAATAATAAAAAATTATGCAAGGGTTGCCTCCCCGCTAGCGCTAAGTTAAAATCTTCAGCCAGACGTAAAAAATAAGAATAAAAATAAAATCTAAATTAAAGTCAAGGTTACTTGGTAATAGTATTAATGTGAATTAAATTAACAATCCCCGGCAACGACGCCAAAAACTTGTTGTGATATTTTATATCGTACCACAAGTGTACGGTGTCAAGTTTTAGTAAAGATGAGTGAAAGAGTATCGAACCCACATGGATTGTGTTCAACTCACACTAAGTACTATAATTAGTAAACCTAACTTTATTTATAAAATAATTAATTAAGATTAAATTAAATACTAAGATATGAAAATAATTGAGTAGGAGGAACCAATACGAGAGAGATTCTAGAGACTGATTTCACCTAGCTATCCCTTATGTATTTGTCATGCCAATCAATTCTTATTCAGTTGCATTGTTTATAAGTCAAGAATCCTAACTATTCCACTCCCTCTCCCGAGCAATAGTGAAAAAATTATCAATTACAGTTTTCGATATCCCTGTAAAAATCTAGTAATCAATAATTCATTACGTTATGTGATTCTGTGTTAACGACTTCAAAGGAACTATAGATTCTCTCGAACTCTATAAAACTCCTAAGTTATATCCTCTAGATCCAATTCAAAATCCCTCTCTCCCGAGCGATAGATTCTAAACATTCATTATCTCAATTTGTGGCCAACAAACAAGAAGCATTAAACACAAAAGAATATAAAAAACTGAATTATAATTTCATAAAAATCAAACTGACAATCAATACATAGGTTCAAGCATTAGTTACATCATCCTCTAGAATTATGGAGTTAGTTCATGACCAAATAATAAAACAATGAAAGTAGGGTCATGAACATAATGGAAATCATTAGAGTTTAAAGAAGAAAACTAGATGATAAAACCCGAATTGAATCTGTTCCTCTTCGGACGTCACCGACTTCGTCTCCTCTTGTCGCTCTTCAATCCCCCCATGGATCTCTCTAAAAATATGTGTTTTGAGTCGTATGTTGTGTATTAGCCTCCTCCCAATGGTTTTGGACGAGCTTGTGTATTTATAATAAAGTCTTGGAGTCATTGTGCATGTAAATCCCTAAAAATTGGTGTTTCTGGGAGTCTGTGCAGCGCCGCGGCGCCGGAAAGTGGCACCACGGTGCCCAAATCTCGGGAAAATTGTATGGCAACACTGAAGGGGCGTCGCGACGCCAGTCACTTTTTATGGCGTGCTGTTTCTACGTTTTTCTCTCTTCCCACGTGCTTCCCATGCGTCCGTAAAGTCCCAAAACACGTCAATTTGCCCCAAGATCTATGTCCTAATGTTTCCTACATAAAAATCATAAAAGAAACTACAAAAGACATTAAATGACACGAAACTGAACAAAATAGTAAGTTAAGAATGTATGAATAAGTGGGTATAAACCGCACTTATCAATGAGTATTAAAAAAATGTATACTTAAGAAAAAAAAACTAATCATTTTACACTTATAATTTCATTAATCCTCTTAATTTAGCACATTTGTTAAATAATAATTATATTTATGTTTTATTGTGATTTTTATTTATTTTGTGCATGTAAAATACTGCTTCGGAAGCTCAACAGAAAAATGGATATGAGATCTGAACTTCATGACTCAGAAAACTCAAAAAGAGCGTGACAGCTAGATTCAAAACGGACTTAGGAAATCATTCACCGTGTTTAGATTAGCGATAAAATGAGCTTATGATGTATTTGTCCACTCATGAATTATTATTATTATTATTATTATATATATATAAAATATTTTGGAGGACCCACCAAGATTTTATATAAACAAGATTTTATATATATTATTACTGGAAGTCCAACCAAGATTTTTATATATATTATAATATATTAATATAGTATTAAATAAAAACAAAAAAATAAAAATGTTGCCATCACCTTTCGGTGAATGGAAACATTTGAAAAGAAAAAATAATAAAAAAAAAAAGAAAAGGAAAGAAACAAAAGAGAACAGAAAGATTTGAGAGAGAGAGGTGTCGAGCACCTCTATAAATAGAGGGTGCTTGGCACTTTAAAATTCATGTTTTCTCTGAATTCTCTGTAGAATTTGGGAGAGTATCTTGCTGTTTTTTTTCTTTTATTAATAAAATTATGTGTGTTTTTATTCAAATTATGAGTAGCTAATTTCTTTTTGCTGGGGTAAAGGGAGAAACTTTTAATATGAAAATATAGATTAATCCCACCTATATTATAATATATAAATTAATATTTAATTTAATTCTTGATTAATTATTGAAAAACTTTATTACTGCCTATATGTCTGGTTTTATTTATTTGGCATAATTGAGTACCTAATTGGACTTGTTATAAACAAAATTATCACCGTCTTTATGGCTATTTTTATTTATTTTGGCATAATTAATTCATGAAATAAATTAATTAGGTAATAATGACAATTTATATATTATAAAAAGTGAGATTTCTAAATTTTAAATATTAAAAGTGGATCCCCTAGTCCCAATATTTTATTTTATTATTGCAGTTTAATTTAAAATTTTCAAATCACTCAAACAATTCAATCTTTTTTCCACTCAAATTATTATAGATTAATTTGTATTGAAATAATATATAGACCGAAGCTTTTTCGAACTATATATATATAGCTTCAATTATATATATAGCTTCAATTTCAAATTGCCATTTCGAATAAAGAAAAGAAGGAAATTTATCCAATAACTGTATACGTATCCGTACCAATTCCCACTTAATAGATTCGAATTTAATTCAATTGGATTTGGGAATGTCTCATAAAAAAAATTCCCGGTCGGTTCAATAAGTTCATGAAAAAGATTTTGATTTATTTATCTCTTATTTTAATATAATGGATTTGTCTGGACTAATACATGATTTTTTTAGTTTTTCTGGGATCAGGTCTTATATTAGGAGGTCTGGGAGTGGTATTATTTACCAACCCGATTTATTCTGCCTTTTCCTTGGGATTGGTTCTTGTTTGTATATCCTTATTCTATATTCTAGCAAATTCCTATTTTGTAGCTGCCGCGCAGCTCCTTATTTACGTGGGAGCTGTAAATGTTTTAATCATATTTGCTGTAATGTTCATGAATGTTTCAGACTATTCCAAAGATTTTCATTTGAATCTTTGGACTGTTGGTGATGGGCTTACTTCCCTGGTTTGTACAAGTATTTTTTTTCGCTAATCGCTACTATTCTAGATACGTCGTGGTACGGGATTATTTGGACTACACGACCCAACCAGATTATCGAACAAGATTTGATAAGTAATAGTCAACAAATTGGAATTCATTTATCAACAGACTTTTTTCTTCCATTTGAACTCGTTTCAATAATTCTTTTAGTTGCTTTGATAGGTGCAATTGCCGTGGCTCGTCAGTAACAAATCTTTAGAACTAGAAACAGCAATCCCAATTCTACTTTTTTATGTGTTATCACATCCATTTTCCTTCAATTTTTGAAAGTCTAGGTGAATACTATTCATGGATCAATAGAAAATCAAAATCGAAATTTTGGTATTCGATCTATTATCAAATAGATTCTTTTGCTCCATACTTGGTATATTCTAAGCAATCAAATCACTTGCATTATTGTTCATATTGAAATGAATCGAAATTGGGAAGGAGTTGGTCAATGATGCTCGAGCATGTACTTGTTTTGAGTGCCTATTTATTTTCTATTGGTATCTATGGATTGATTACGAGCCGAAATATGGTTCGGGCCCTGATGTGTTTTGAACTTATACTAAATGCAGTTAATATCAATTTCGTAACATTCTCTGATTTTTTTGATAGTCGACAATTAAAAGGAAATATTTTCTCAATTTTTGTTATAGCTATTGCAACCGCCGAAGCAGCTATCGGATCAGCTATTGTTTCGTCAATTTATCGTAACAGAAAATCGACTCGTATTAATCAATCGACTTTATTGAATAAATAGCATTTAGAAATCATAATATTCATCAATTCGGCTTAGGATATAGAATATACCCTAACCTTGATCGTGGTTGTCAAACCGGAAGAAATCAAAGTATCTTTGTTCCCTCTTAGGAGTTGATTAAATATTTCAATATGAAAATATAGATTAATCTCACATATATTATAATATATAAATTATAATCTAATGATTAATATTTATTTTAATTCTTGATTAATTATTGACAAACTTTATTACTGCCTATATGTCTGATTTTTATTTATTTGGCATAATTGAATACCTAATTGGACTTGTTATAAACAAAAGTATCACCGTCTTTATGGCTATTTTTTATTTATTTTGACATAATTAATTCATGAAATAAATTAATTAGGTAATAATGACAATTTATATATTATAAAAAGTGAGATTTCTAAATTTTAAATATTAAAAGTGGATCCTCTAGTCCCAGTATTTTATTTTATTATTGCAGTTTAATTTAAAAATTTCAAATCACTCAAACAATTCAATCTTTTTTTCCACTCAAATTATTATTTTATCATTTTAAATCTATTCTATGTGGATCAACCCCGGACTTACTGTGTTATTTTATTACTTCGACACTCTTATACTTGGGAGTAAAGAACCACTTTTTGAGCGTGTCAAACTTTTGGCGCCGTTACCGAGAGTAAATTTAGTAGATAGAATAATTCTTGTATTTTTTTTTCTTTTATTTCTTTTTATTTTTTATTTTTGTATTTCTTTTGTATTTATTTTTGCATTTTCTGCATCTCATTTTCCTTCTTCTTTGCATTTGTGTAAATCCAAGATATATTGATTGATCCTAAATGAATCCTGAACCCAGACATCACATATACAGAAAAACCCTATATTTAATTCTTCAAGGTTACATGAGACAAAAAATTCAATTAAAATGGAGCTTCTATTTTGCCAAAGAATTTCTTGAACCATCTCTATCCACGGATTCTTCCATAATTTTTTGTGAGAACTTAATTCGAGAGATTGAGACAGCTGAATGAGAAATTCAATTGAGATCTGAATTGATAAGAATCAGAGGATATTTTTAAATTTAATCACTACATTTGTATTTTCTTTCTTTGTTTTTCTTTTGTCAATTTTTTTTCTTTCTTTCCACGTGTTTATATTTTCTATAAGTATTGTTTTTATGTATTTTTAAATTTTAGCAAATAGTCTGCATTTAGGTTGCATGAGACATTGGTCTCGATCATCTAGCGGTAGATTAAATAGAGAGTACCTATCACCTTCATCGTCTGTCAAAATGGCCAAGAACCAAAATGAAAATCCACCTGCCCGAGTTGAAAATCTAGTTGACCAGGAAGAAAATGAGTCTCAGTATGGCGATCTTAATCATCATATGACACTCAGACAATTCATGAATCTCACTAGGACATGATCACCATCTTGCATTGTTTTTCCCCCAGATGCAGCACGTTTCAATTTTAAGTCATGTGTCATCCAACTTTTACCCACATTCCACGGTCTAGAATCAGAAAATCATTATCAACACTTAAGGGAATTTGAAGATGTAACATCCCCGATCTGGGAGATGTTACCGGCAAGGGATAGACCGTACTAACCCCATAAGCCTCCGACTTTCAATCCATAAAAAACACTAATATTATTTTCTTTAATTAATTATATTATGTGTGGGACCGTAGCCCAAGCTCAAAATCATTACATACAACTCAACATCTGAAACTGAAAACTCAATAACATGCTTTTACAATGACAGCCTCACAGTCAAAGACTAATACAAACTTTAAATTAACTCTGACAGACTTTCACTCTATCTGACTTGTACTGGTGGACTCCAGCCCTAGTGACTACATCAGTATTCGCTCTCCAGAGCTCGTCCTCCGGGAATACCTGCAACCATAGAAAACTGGGAGTGGGGGTTAGATCGTTGTACGATCTAAGTGAGTGGACGCAAAACTGTAAAACTGTTTTAAAAGTATTTGGTTCAAAAACCAAAATTCCATAAATATCTTTATATGAAAACTCTTCTCTGAAAACTTCACTTGAAATCTCTTTTACAAACTTCTCTTTCTGAAATATGCTTTCTAAAAACCATTTCCAAAATCTTATTTCTGATAACTGTTTTCTGAAAATCAATATCTGAAAACTCTGTTTTTGAAATTCTGGTATCTAGAAACTGGTCTGTATCTGAAAAATCTTGACGTATAAGGGTGTTACGTATCGCCGTCCCCCCATACGCCTATCTGGAGCCAAAAATGCAAAACCATGACTTTGGGGCGTTACGTATCGCCGTCCCCCAAAGCATGCCACTCATGTCCCTGTAACTGGTGGTGTTGGGGCGTTACGTATCGCCGTCCCCCAAGCCACAAACTAGAACTGGGGGTGCAGATCTATGCTACCCTCCAAGCTCTGAAACTAGGGTCTAGGGGCGTTACATATCGCCATCCCCTAGCCCTGATCTAGGATCTGGGGGCGTTACGTATCGCCGTCCCTCAGTCATCTACATGTGCACTT